>JAHDVF020000210.1:0-250963 GCA_022606425.2 Lepidostoma basale
ACGTGGCACGATCAAATAAATCAAATATTGAATGTCATGGCCATGTGAGGAGTCGGAGAAATCGACACGCGTGCATGACACGATGTATGAATGTTGAGGAAGCGAATTGAGAAATATGTCAGGGAAGAAAAGTGTGGCAGTCCATTATTTCTGCCTACCCCTTCGGGGAGATGGCGTGATGGTTAGTTAAATAATGAATGAAGAAAGAATGGTAAAAAAATTATATGTAATGATGTAAATGGAACTAGAAATAGAATCGGAAGATCGAGGAAAACGTGGCACGATCAAATAAATCAAATATTGAATGTCATGGCCATGTGAGGAGTCGGAGAAATCGACGCGCGTGCATGACACGATGTATGAATGTTGAGGAAGCGAATTGAGAAATATGTCAGGGAAGAAAAGTGTGGCAGTCCATTCTTTCTGCCTACCCCTTCGGGGAGACGGCGCGGCGTGATGGTTAGGTAGTTAGTTAAGTTAACGTATTATTTTGTGATCATACTGTATTTTAGTTTTAGGGAATCGAGATTATCATAAATGTATTTGATTTCAAAGGAATATGAAATGTGAGACGGTAATGGCAGAGTTTAAAAAGCCGAACATTGGTATGTTGTTAAGTTCATATGGTTTTAAAAGAGAGCTGTCTTTGTATCTAGCATGAAGTTATCAACAGTTTTCGCATTGCTTTTCAAATTCAGTACATTTGGCATGGTTTTTACTAAAGCTAATTTTCGTATAGGTCAGTTGATCATTATATTATACGGATTAATTGTATCTCAATAGAGATTCTAGTTTTCAGTCAGAATTTCTAGTGCCAACTCTCATGTATGGAAGTGAAGCTTGGAGCTGGCAAAAGAAGGATGAAAGCAGGATAAACGCCGTAGAAATGAGATCACTAAGAATAATGTGCGGGAAAACGTTGTATGATAGAATACCGAACGATGAAATAAGAAAGAAATGTAAGACAGATGACTGCATCATGAATAAAATTAAGAAAGGATCCTTGAGATGGTTCGGACATATGGAACGAATGGATGAGAGAAGAATGGTTAAAAAGTTGTACACAAGCAGTGTGAGTGGGAAAAGAAGCCGAGGACGACCGAGGAAAACATGGCATGACCAAATTAACCAATTACTAAAAGGCGGCCAAATTCGAAGTCGGAATAATCGACGTGCGTGCATGGTGCGATGTATGAATGTGAGGAAGCCCGAGAGGTGTGCCAGGACAGGCCAGTGTGGCGATCCATCCTCTCTGCCTACCCCTCCGGGGAAATGGCGTGATGGTTAGTTAGTTAGTTAGTTAGTCAATAGAGACGAAGATGCAAATTGGAAACAGAATATGGTGATCGAGGCGTTTACAGGACTTATGACCTGTCATTGGTTGGGTTAAGCGCACGCTTTATGTAATACAACACTCCCCATTCCACCTTTCTTACGACCACCATGTCAGACAATTTTTTGGAAGTTGTATATATGTTAATATCCAACACCACAATTCACATGTCAGTTTCAATGCGCCATCTATGAAGATTAGATTTAAGCATTAAGCAGAAGATCTTTATAACGCAATGTGAAAGGTTACCGCCATTAACGCACTGCTAGGACTTTGCTATTGGTAGCCATGTCTGTCCAGGGAACTCTGAGTATTCGGCGATGGAGCCACATTTGCCAAATGCTTCCAGTCTGTTCATTGAGTTAACTTTCAGGGTCCAAGTTTCACTTGCATTATCCATAGCCAATTGCATCTAGCGACTTGTTCTTTCAATAGCCTTTCGCCTGCAATCGCCCAGAAACGTTTTTTGACACAGTTGTGGATTTTATAGCACCTAAAACATTAAAACAGCTCATAAACTCATAAAAAAATCTTTATTGCAGTATTCGTAGGTGAAAAGATGCAGCCGGAAGCCGCTGGATGGTTCAATGATGCCATGATAGAGGTGGCTTCACGTGGACCGGAGTGGCTCCAACTGGAAGGAGAAGTGGTCACCTACGACAGGGAGCAAGAAGAAGACAGCTTTAAAAAATGTAATAATGTGTCATCCATACCACTGCATTCCTCTCGGGCAGACATGGACATCTTTCATACGAATAGAGCAATGTCCACTCTTGATTCTACGGAATATTCTGCCTTATTAACGTCAGACCATTGCTCTTGTGCTCCTGGTATAATGTGTCATCTATCCCACTGCATTCCTCTCGGGCAGAGATGGACATCTTTCATACGAATGGAGCAATGTCCCCTCTTGATTCTACGGAGTATTCTGCCTCCTTAACGTCGGACCATTGCTCTTGTGCTCCTGGTATAATGTGTCATCTATCCCGCTGCATTCCTCTCGCAGAGATGGACATCTTTCATACTAACGGAGCAATGTCCACTCTTGATTCTACGGAGTATTCCGCTTTCTTAACGTCGGACCATTGCTCTTGTGCTCCTGGTATAATGTGTCATCTATCCCACTGCATTCCTCTCGGGCAGAGATGGACATCTTTCATACAAATGGAGCAATGTCCACTCTTGATTCTACGGAGTATTCTGTCTCCTTAACGTCGGACCATTGCTCTTGTGCTCCTGGTATAATGTGTCATCTATCCCACTGCATTCCTCTCGGGCAGAGACGGACATCTTTCATACGAATGGAGCAATGGACATCTTTCATACGAATGGAGCAATGTCACTCTTGATTCTATGGAGTATTCTGCCTCCTTAACGCCGGACCATTGCTCTTGTGCTCCTGGTATAATGTGTCATCTATCCCACTGCATTCCTCTCGGGCAGAGATGGACATCTTTCATACGAATGTAGCAATGTCACTCTTGATTCTATGGAGTATTCTGCCTCCTTAACGTCGGACCATTGCTCTTGTGCTCCTGGTATAATGTGTCATCTATCCCACTGCATTCCTCTCGGGCAGAGATGGACATCTTTCATACGAATGGAGCAATGTCCACTCTTGATTCTACGAAGTATTCTGCCTCCTTAACGTCGGACCATTGCTCTTGTGCTCCTGGTATAATGTGTCATCTATCCCACTGCATTCCTCTCGGGCAGAGATGGACATCTTTCATACGAATGGAGCAATGTCACTCTTGATTCTACGGAATATTCTGCCTCCTTAACGTCGGACCATTGCTCTTGTGCTCCCGGTATAATGTGTCATCTATCTCACTGCATTTCTTCTTTCTAACCTTCACACATGACAACAGTTCTCTATTAGCTTCGACTTCTTCTTTTTCCTCAGCTTATTCACATTTATAACACCATTATGTACTGCCATCTCTTGTTTTCTGTTAGTTGTATTCTTGAAATGAAGGATTAATATGATAATTGTGTCATTCCAGTCTGCTCAGCAGTTTCCCTGGGCACTACCTTGGTATTGGACATGAGCTGGTCTTACTGGGAACGTGCCTCCGACCTGGTGGAGTCTTTCGGAGCAGCCGTTCTGGGCGGGGAAGTCGGAGAAGGAATATACATCCTAAAACCTCTTCTGAACCTGCTCTCCTACAAGAACGCTACAGATGCCGTCCTCATATTCGAGAAAGAACAAGGTAAATCAACAAATTCTATAACCCCGCTTATAGCACACTAAACACACAGTGAAAATCCGTAGAATCAAGAGTGACATTGCTACATTCGTATGAAAGATGTCCATCTCTGCCCGAGAGGAATGCAGTGGGATAGATGACACATTATACCAGGAGCACAAGAGCAATGGTCCGACGTTAAGGAGGCAGAATACTCCGTAGAATCAAGAGTGGACATTGCTCCATTCGTATGAAAGATGTCCATCTCTGCCCGAGAGGAATGCAGTGGGATAGATGACACATTATACCAGGAGCACAAGAGCAATGGTCCGACGTTAAGGAGGCAGAATACTCCGTAGAATCAAGAGTGGACATTGCTCCATTCGTATGAAAGATGTCCATCTCTGCCCGAGAGGAATGCAGTGGGATAGATGACACATTATACCAGGAGCACAAGAGCAATGGTCCGACGTTAAGGAGGCAGAATACTCCATAGAATCAAGAGTGACATTGCTACATTCGTATGAAAGATGTCCATCTCTGCCCGAGAGGAATGCAGTGGGATAGATGACACATTATACCAGGAGCACAAGAGCAATGGTCCGACGTTAAGGAGGCAGAATACTCCGTAGAATCAAGAGTGGACATTGCTCCATTCGTATGAAAGATGTCCATCTCTGCCCGAGAGGAATGCAGTGGGATAGATGATACATTATACCAGGAGCACAAGAGCAATGGTCCGACGTTAAGGAGGCAGAATACTCCGTAGAATCAAGAGGGGACATTGCTCCATTCGTATGAAAGATGTCCATCTCTGCCCGAGAGGAATGCAGTGGGATAGATGACACATTATACCAGGAGCACAAGAGCAATGGTCCGACATTAAGGAGGCATGATACGTCATAGAATCAAGATTGGACATTGCTCCATTCGTATGAAAGATGTCCATCTCTGCCCGAGAGGAATGCAGTGGGATAGATGACACATTATACCAGGAGCACAAGAGCAATGGTCCGACATTAAGGAGGCATGATACGTCATAGAATCAAGATTGGACATTGCTCCATTCGTATGAAAGATGTCCATCTCTGCCCGAGAGGAATGCAGTGGGATAGATGACACATTATACCAGGAGCACAAGAGCAATGGTCCGATGTTAAGGAGGCAGAATACATCGTAGAATCAAGAGTGGACATTGCTCCATTCGTATGAAATACAGTGGTTTATGTTACAATTAAAATCTTATTTTAATTACTATTTGTATTTTCAGTTATGGAGCATTACCTTTACAAAATTCTGGGGTCAAGTGTCTTGAGAATACTGGCTATCTTCGACTTTAAGGGTAGGATAGAGCAGATCAGAAATCTTAGACCAATACCCAATTATTACATCATCATTGGAAGAACGCCTTTCCTTCAAGATACATACAAAATGGTAAGAACAATCATATGATAGCTTCATCCACATTTGTCTTCATTCTGACAGCAATTGAGTTTACATTATTTCCATGTGTCTAAACCATCTTAATGTCCTTTCATTATTTTGTTACCGCATTCACTTCTTATATGTTCATTCAAAACTCACCCTGTTCTTTCCTGACATACTGCTCAATTCACTTTCTCTACATTTGTACATCGTATCAAGCACTATCATGCAATGCACGCCGCACTAGGGTTGCTGACGTCATGGACCGAGTGGGCTGGACACTTGGCTAGACAGGGTGGCAACAGATGGGCACCCAGGATACTCAGTTGGAGACCATGGGCAAATAGGCCAAGTGTCGGAAGGCCACCGATGAGATGGACCGATGATATTAAGAAGAAGCCGATATCCAGCAGTGGAGGGAAGAAGGCTAGCAAAGAAGAAGAAGTCGTGCACTAACGTCGATTTCTCCGACTCCTCAAATGGCCGTCATTCAATACAGTAGAACCTGGATAGTTGAAACCTGGTTAATTTGTAAAACTCTATATTTTGGTAGAAAATTCTGGTCCCACCCCCTTGGAGCACTAAAACCTCTTCAATTGGAAAAAAACTGCTTAATTGAACTCGAAATTCTGACCCTAAACCTCTGTAATTCTAAAGCACTACCTTCTCGACCACTGTAATTGGAGAGCACTGCTTTCTCGACCTCTGTAATTAGAGAACACTGCTTTCTCGACCTCTGTAATTAGAGAGCACTGCTTTCTCGACCTCTGTAGTTGAAGAGCACTGCTATCTCGACCTCTGTAGTTGAAGAGCACTGCTATCTCGACCTCTGTAATTGGAGAGCACTGCCTTCTCGACCTCTGTAATTGGAGATCACTGCCTTCTCGGCATCTGTAATTTGAGAGCACTGCTTTCTCGCCCTCTGTAATTGGAGAGCACTGCCTTCTCGGCATCTGTAATTTGAGAGCACTGTTTTCTCGACCTCTGTAATTGGAGAGCACTATTTTCTCGACCTCTGTAATTGGAGACTGCCTTCTCGACCTCTGTAATTGGAGAGCACTGCCTTCTCGACATCTGTAATTGGAGAGCACTGCCTTCTCGATCTCTGTAAACTGACAACTCCTCAGTATTTGTTCTGTACTCATCGAAGGTGGTCCATTTTAGATCGTAATGTTTCACAAACGTAAATATAACGGGTTCGGTTTAGGCTCGAAACTTAAACTAATCCAAGAACTTGACGCCTGTAAATCTCGCGAAGAGTTGTACAACAATTTTTGGCGTGTGAAACAGGGCCATATAACTGATCAAAGCACAATCTGGACGTGGATAATTGGAAAACCTGGTTACTTGACTATCGTAGGCCTGGTCCCTTGGAATGCCAATTATCCAGGTTCTACTGTATTTGACTGTTTTGATCGTGCCACGTTTTCCCCGGTCTACCGATTCTATTTCTGGTTCCATTTACATCGTTAACAAATAATATTTTTACCATTCTTTCCATATGTCCAAACCATCTTAATGATCCTTTCATTATTTTGTTCATAACAACACCATTATTCGCACCGCATTTACTTATATTTTCATTCGACACTGTATCATACACAGAGTATCCGCACATTCGTCTAAGAGATTTCATTTCTAATGCATTTATCCTACTTTCATCCTTCTTTTGCCAGTTTCATGATTCTCCTACTTTCATCCTTCTTTTGCCAGTTTCATGATTCGCTTCCATACATATGATTCGGTACAAGAACACCATTGTGCACCGCCATCTTAGCTTGTTTGCGATGCCAACTTTAAGTGCACCATTTACTCTGTTGCCTGCCCCAACCCTTCTTTCAATATCCCTCTCCACTGTAAACATACTACCCAAATACACAAACTCATCTACTTGCTCCAAATTTTCACCATTCACGCTAATGTTGCAGACTGTCATGATTTCTTCTCTTTCAAAAATCATTACCTTGGACTTATTCACATTCATCGTCAGATCATTTCGCATGCATACCTCATACATACTATTCACCAGGACTTGTAGTTCATGCTCGTTGTCTGCAAGTAGGACAGCTTCATCCGCATACAAGAGACAGCTTACTGACACTCCGCTCATTTTGGCACCTGCATCCAACCCTTTCAGCTCTTTCATACTTTCAAAGAATGTATTGATAAAGTCTTATTTCACCGATTATTGTAGATGGCGGCTTCCAACCTGGTGACACTTCCTGATAGATGGATTCTAGCCAGCACGGACCTGGTGACTTCTACCCTGGACGTCTCTGTTCTGATGGATAATACGACCATCATAACTCTTGTCCCAGAGACTGCGTGCACACTACAAGACATCGGCTCTCCGTGCTCAGACGAAATAGACATAGACCAGGTAGGTTAAGAAGAATACAAAATATATCCATCTCTATTCAATAGCAATGGTCCGACGTTAAGGAGGCAGAATACTCCGTAGAAACAAGAGTGGACATTGCTCCATTCGTATAAAAGATGTCCATCTTTACCCGAGAGGAATGCAGTGGGATAGATGACACATCATACCAGGAGCACAAGAGCAATGGTTGGATGTTAAAGATGTCTATTTCAGAAGGGAGAGTTTTGATTATTTTTTTGGTTTTTATTTTATAGATGAATGCCATCGTCATGAAGAAGATAGTTATGGGGATTGTGCAGTCAGTGTGGAACTCAGGAATACCTGATAAAATGATAACTGTGAATTGTGAGACAGCTCCTCCCACTTTGACCACAGAACTTATTGGTTCCAGAAGAAAATTTATCTTAGAAGTCCTCAACAACTTGATGAAAAATACAACTACTCTGTATATCAACCTTCAGAAGTAAGTATGTGATTAATAAAACCATTTAATTTGTTATAAGGGGCTGCCGGGTTATGGAGCGTGTCTCTCCATTGCTCCTGGTCGCTGTTGTAGCGGCCACTACACCAGGCGCTTGTTATAAGGGGCTGCCGGGTTATGGAGCGTATCTCTCCATTGCTCCTGGTCGCTGTTGTAGCGGCCACTACACCAGGCGCTTGTTATAAGGGGCTGCCGGGTTATGGAGCGTATCTCTCCATTGCTCCTGGTCGCTGTTGTAGCGGCCACTACACCAGGCGCTTGTTATAAGGGGCTGCCGGGTTATGGAGCGTATTTCTCCATTGCTCCTGGTCGCTGTTGTAGCGGCCACTACATTATATTGTATTATTGACTTTAGACCAAGCGTCCTTCTCCGCGCTGGGGTGACTGCCACAGTAGGTGGAAGAACTGGTTTGAGGGAAGCAGCTCGCTGGTATACGGATGAGCCCTTGCAGCCGCCAAAGACAGCCAACATCACCAGCCCTAGAAGGTTCTTCAGGGTGGGAATTGCTATGGTAACATTTTTAAAACAAAATCATATTCATTTATTGTTTCTTCCACAATAATATAAAACTCCATATTAAATAATTAATACGAATGAAAACGTCTGTTTTATACTAGTTTTATTATATTCTATGGGAATGACACGTCTGTCCTTGCTAAGGCGCTATCAAATGTAGCGAGAATCAAACTGTTTATATACCCGAGCTAATGGAGCAGAATAAGGTGATTGGAGTGGCTTCATACATTGTTAACTGGAATTAAGGGGCAAGAGCATTTCCATAATATAAAACTCCATATTAAATAATTAATACGAATGAAAACGTCTGTTTTATACTAGTTTTATTATATTCTATGGGAATGACACGTCTGTCCCATTTCAATGAATCCCATATCCCAGTTGTAACGAGTAGGTCTCCTCTATTCTTCTAGGTATCTAATTTCTGCATTCATTCTTTTGCCAGATCCATGCTTCCAGACGTTTTCATTTGTATTCATTATAAAAAACCTTGTTATTTCAGTCAGTTCCTTGGACGTATCCAGTTCGGGATGCATCAGGAAATTATATCCTGGACTCCAACGGAGATCTCTTGTATGAAGGGTACTGCATTGACCTTATAGCAAAATTGGCAGAGGTATGATGTTTATTTTACCTAACTAACTAACTCACTTACTAACCACTATGTCATCTATCTTGTTCAAAAGATTGTTATATTCGCAAAAATCAACCTGCCTCTGGTGATGCCGGCGTTCATAGCAATCGAACTGGGAACATTATCGCTTCGAAGATGGATGTCTTTCATATTCGTGAAAGTACGTTCAGAAGACAAATACTCTTGACTTTAGAGAGTATCTTGTCTTCCTAATGTCGAACCATCTCCCATGCATTCCTGGTATTATAACTAACTAACCTTCACGCCGTCTCCTCGAAAGGGTAGGCAGAAAGAATGGACTGCCAAACATTTCTTTCCTGACATTTCTCAATTCGATTCCTCAACATTCATACATAGTGTCATGCACGCACGTCGATTTCTCTGACTCCTCAGGTGGCCGACATTCAATATTTGATTTATTTGATCGTGCCAAGTTTTCCTCGGTCTTCCGATTCTATTTCTAGTTCCATTTACATTGTGAACATATTCTTTTTTCTTCATTCATTCTTTCCATGTGTCCAAACCATTTCAAAGATCCTTTCGTTATTTTGTTCATAACACCATCATTCGTACCGCATTCACTTCTTATATTTTCATTTGACACTCTATCATATAAACATTCGTCTAAGAGATCTCATTTCTACTGCATTTATTCTACTTGTGTTCTAATGGTGTTCTTCTACCTTATGTTTGCAAGTGAAACATGGAACTGGCAAAAGAAGGATGAAAGTAGAATAAATGCAGTAGAAATGAGATCTCTTAGACGAATCTGTGTATGATCTATCACTCTAGTGTCGAATGAAAATATAAGAAGTGAATGCGGTGCGAATGATGGTGTTATGAACAAAATAATGAAAGGTCATTAAGATGGTTTGGACACATGGAGAGAATGCTAAAAAAATATATGTAAATGGAACTAGAAATAGAATCAGAAGACAGAGGAAAACGCGGCACGATCAAATAAATCAAATATTGAATGTCGGCCACGGCATGACACGATGTGTGAATGTTAAGGAAGCGAATTGAGAAATATGTCAGGGAAGAAAACTGTGGCAGTCCATTCTTTCTGCCTACCCCTTCGGAGAGACAGCGTGATGGTTAGTTAGTCAGTTTAGAAATATTAATAAGTGATGTTAAAGCAGACTTGGTGAATCGGTTAGCTTGTTCCAGGTTATGAACTTCGACTATGATCTGGTCGTGCCGAAGAGTGGAAAGTTTGGCAGCAAGCTTCCAAACGGCTCCTGGGATGGTCTCATCGGCGACTTGGCCAGTGGGGTGAGTCACGGACATTATTATAATTGTAGCAAATTGTAGCAAGAGTGACTTTGAGATGAATGTGTCTAAATCTAAAGTGATGGTTTTCCAGAAAGAAGAATGTATGACGATTGTGATATAAGTGCGATGGGCGAGGAATTGGAGCAAGTTACCCAATTTACGTATCTGGGAAGCATGTTTACAAGAGACGGAAAAATGGAGAAAGACAGCGAAAGAAGGATCGGTGATGGGAATAAAATAAATGGCGCACTCAAAGTCATTACTGCAAAGAGAAATATATTCACAGAAGCAAAGATGGCAGTACACAATGGAGTTCTAGTGCCAAACCTCATGTATGGAAGTAAAGCTTGGAGCTGGCAAAAGAAGGATGAAAGCAGGATAAACGCCGTAGAAATGAGATCACTAAGAAGATTATGCGGGAAAACGTTGTATGATAGAATACCGAACAATGAAATAAGAAAGAAATTTAAGGCAGATGACTGCATCGTGAATAAAATTACAAAAAGAATTCCTGAGATGGTTTGGACATATGGAACGGATGGATGAAAGTAGAATGGTTTAAAAGTTGTACACAAGCAGCAGCGTGAGTGGGAAAAGAAGCCGAGGACGACCGAGGAAAACATGGCATAACCAAATTAATCAATTACTAAAAGGCGGCCGCATTCGAAGTCGGAATAATCGACGTGCGTGCATGGTACGATGTATGAATGTAGAGGAAGCCCGAGAGGTATGCCAGGACAGAGCATTATGGCGATCCATCCTCTCTGCCTACCCCTCCGGGGAAATGGCGTGATGGTTAGTTAGTTAGTTAGTTAGCAAATAGGGAAAATATAAAAAAATGGGGCTTTATCAAAGTTTCAATCGCAGACACTAAAACCCCCTGAGCCTATTGAAAGACCCTATTCAGTTCATAGTAAATATCCATTTTAAACGAAGAGTTTGAATTTGAAAAGGATAAATAACTAACTAAATAACTAACCATCACGCCATTTCTCCGGAGGGGTAGGCAGAGAGGATGGATCGCCACAATGGCCTGTCCTGGCATACCTCTCGGGCTTCCTATACATTCATACATCGTACCATGCACGCACGTCGATTATTCCGACTTCGAATGTGGCCGCCTTTTAGTAATTGATTAATTTAATCATGCCATGTTTTCCTCGGTCGTCCTCACGCTGCTGCTTGTGTACAACTTTTTAACCATTCTACTCTCATCCATTCGTTCCATATGTCCAAACCATCTCAGGGATCCTTTTTTAATTTTATCCATGATGCAGTCATCTGCCTTACATTTCTCTCTTATTTCATCGTTCGGTATTTTATTATCTATCCAAAAGCAAAAGCCTATCCAAAAAAGCTAAGATGACAGTGCACAATGGTGTTCTTGTGCCGACCCTTTTGTATGGAAGTGAAGCATGGAACTGGCAAAAGAAGGATGAAAGTAGAATAAATGCAGTAGAAATGAGATCTCTAAGACGAATGTGTAAAAATCTGTATATGATGGAGTGTCGAATGAAAATATAAGAAGTGAATGCGGTGCGAATGAAAGTGTTATGAACAAAATAAGGAAAGGGTCATTAAGATGGTTTGGACACATGTAAAAAATTAGTGAAGACAGAATGGTAAAGAAGGTATATGTAAACGCCGTGAACGGAGCTAGAAATAGAGGAATACCGAGGAAAACGTGGCGAAAATTTTTATTCATAATGCAGTCATCTGCTTTACATTTCTTTCTTATTTCATCGTTCGGTGTTCTATCATACAACGTTTTTCCGCACATTCTTCTTAGTGATCTCATTTCTACGGCGTTAATCCTGCTTTCATCCTTCTTTTGCCAGCTCCAAGCTTCACTTCCATACATGAGGGTTGGAAAAGGATAAGTGATTTATCTAATTATGAGAATTATCAGAAAAAACGGACTAATTGGTACTTGGTCCTTTACGGTTGGCAAAGAAAAGCCGACTAGTAGGCTTTTGGATGTTGATTTGTTAATATAACTATTTTTCTATAATTCCAGGACACCGATCTAGCTGTGGCAGCCATTGTGATGACATCACAGAGAGAAGAAGTCGTGGACTTCGTAGCACCCTACTTCGACCAGACCGGAATATCTATAGGTACCCTAGGAGACGGTGGACCGCCACACTCTTCCATCCTGACACGCTTCTCTAGCCTTCACATCCATACAGCGTGTAGTGCACTGTCGCTTCTAACACAATAGGCAGAGACGGTGGACCGCCACACTCTTCCATCCTGACACGCTTCTCTAGCCTTCACATCCATACAGCGTGTCGTGCACTGTCGCTTCTAACACAATAGGCAGAGACGGTGGACTGCCACACTCTTCCGTCCTGACACGCTTCTCTAGTCTTCACATTCATACAGCGTGTCGTGCACTGTCGCTTCTAACACAATAGGCAGAGACGGTGGACCGCCCACACTCTTCCGTCCTGACACGCTTCTCTAGCCTTCACATTCATACAGCGTGTCGTGCACTGTCGCTTCTAACACAATAGGCAGAGACGGTGGACCGCCACACTCTTCCATCCTGACACGCTTCTCTAGCCTTCACATTCATAATGGTACTCTTATCAAGACTGTATTTTCTAGTTATCAGGAAACCGGTGCGGAAGACTTCTCTCTTCAAGTTCATGACGGTCCTCCGGACCGAGGTGTGGGTTAGTATTGTGGGTGCTCTGGTCTGCACAGCAATCCTCCTGACTATCCTGGATAAATACTCGCCATACAGCGCCAGAAATAACAAAGAAGCATACCCTTATCCTTGCAGGTAAGCAATTTTAAATTAACTATGACAGTAAAGCGCTGACGGGTTGGATGCAGGTGTCAAAATGAGCGGAGTGTCAGCGAGCTGTCTCTTGTATGAAGGAGCATGAACTACAAGTCCTGGTGAATAGTATGTATGAGGTATGCATGCGAAATGATCTGATGATGAATGTTAATAAGTCCAAGGTAATGATTTTTGAAAAGGAAGAAACCATGACAGTCTGCAACATTAGCATGAAAGGTGAAAATTTGTAGATGAGTTTGTGTATTTGGGTAGTATGTTAACAGTGGAGAGGGATATTGAAAGAAGGGTTGGGGCAGGCAACAGAGTGAATGGTGCACTTAAAGTTATCATCGCAAACAAGCTAAGATGGCAGTGCATAATGGTGTTCTTGTACAGACACTTATGTATGGAAGCGAAGCATGTAACTGGCAAAAGAAGGATGAAAGTTGAATAAATGCAGTAGAAATGAGATCTCTTAGACAAATGTGTAGATACTCTGTGTACGAGTATGATAGAATGTCGAATGAAAATATAAGAAGTGAATGCGGTGCGAATGATGGTGTCATGAACAAAATAATAAAAGGGTCATTAAGATGGTTTGGACACGAAAGAAAGAATGAATGAAGAAAGAATGGAACTAAAAATAGAATCGGAAGACCGAGGAAAACGTGGCACGATCAAATAAATCAAATATTGAATGTCGGCCATGTGAGGAGTCGGAGAAGTCGACGCGCGTGCATGACATGATGTATGAATGTTGAGGAAGCCAATTGAGTAAGGAAAGAAAAGTGTGGCAGTCCATTATTTCTGCCTACCCCTTTAGAGAGACGGTGTAATGGTTAGTTAGTTAGTTAGTTTTTAATATTGTTTACATATACTTTTTTAACATTCTTTCTTCATTCATTCTTTCCAGATGTCCAAACCATCTTAATGATCTTTTCATTATTTTGTTCATAACACCATCATTCGCACCGCATTCACTTCTTATATTTTCATTCGACACTCTATCATACACATAGTATCCACACATTCGTCTAAGAGATCTCATTTCTACTGCATTTATTCTACTTTCATCCTTCTTTTGCCAGTTACATGCTTCGCTTCCATACATAACGTCGGTACAAGAACACCATTGTGCCCTGCCATTTTAGCTTTTTGGATAGGTTTTCCATTCACTCTGTTGCCTGCCCCAACCCTTCTTTCAATATCCCTCTCCACTGTAAACATACTACCTAAATAACTAACCATCGCGCCATTTCCCTGGAGGGGTATGCAGAAAGGATAGATCGCCACAATGCTCTGTCCTGGCATACCTCTCGGGCTTCCTCTACATTCATACATCGTACCATGCACGCACGTCGATTATTCCGACTTCGAATGTGGCCGCCTTTTAGTAATTTATTAATTTGGTCATGCCATGTTTTCCTCGGTCGTCCTCGGCTTCTTTTCCCACTCACGCTGCTGCTTGTGTACAACTTTTTAACCATTCTACTCTCATCCATTCGTTCCATATGTCCAAACCATCTCAGGGATCCTTTATAAATGTTATCCATGATGCAGTCATCCGCCTTACATTTCTTTCTTATTTCATAGTTCGGTATTCTATCATCTATCCAAAAGCAAAAGCCTATCTAAAAAAGCTAAGATGACAGTGCACAATGGTGTCCTTGTGCCGACCCTTATGTATGGAAGTGAAACATGGAACAGGCAAAAGAAAGATGAAAGTAGAATAAATGCAGTAGAAATGAGATCTCTAAGGCGAATGTGTGGAAAATCTGTTTATGATAGAGTGACAAATGCAAGTATAAGAAGTGAATGCGGTGCGAATGAAAGTGTTATGAACAAACTAATGAAAGGGTCATTAAGATGGTTTGGACACATGGAAAGAATGAGTGAAGACAGAATGGTAAAGAAGGTATATGTTAACAAATACTTAGAGTAAGGCCGAGGAAAACGTGGCACGATCAAATCAATCAAATATTGAATGTCGGTCACGTGAGGAGTCGGAGAAATATCGACATGCGTGCATGACAAGATGTATGAATGCAGAGGAAGCGGGAGAAGTATTTCAGGACAGAACAGTGTGGCGTTCCATTCTTTCTGCCTACCCCTCCGGGGAGACGGCGTGATGGTAAGTTAGTTAGTTAGTATTCTATCATACAATGTTTTCCCGCACATTCTTCTTAGTGATCTCATTAATTATTTAATTCCGATCGCAGGGAATTCACGCTAAAGGAATCTCTCTGGTTCGCCCTGACTTCCTTCACGCCCCAGGGAGGGGGTGAAGCCCCGAAGTCCTTGAGCAGCCGCACCCTGGTGGCTGCCTACTGGCTCTTCGTCGTGCTGATGCTGGCCACCTTCACAGCCAATCTGGCAGCCTTCCTGACCGTGGAAAGGATGCAGGTAATACTTAATGAACGTAATTCTCTTAATTCTCTTCAGACATCTAATAACCCATTTCTTCAGATTAATTACGGGATACTTGGAGAACTCGGCCGTACTGGAGGATGTTGGTCTTTTTGTCCCCGATAGATATCTCCGACAGCGACAGCACAAATTGTTTTACCTACCGGCCGCCAGAACCAATCTGCCTCTGGTGACACCGGTGGGAAGAGCAATTAGTCTGCTGAATGCAGTTTCCCCAAAATATCCCCTGATTAATCTAAAGAAATGGATAATGAGATGCCCATCTCTTCGAAGCTGTAAAGAACTGGTTCCGAGCATTCCTTAAAGAAATGCCATGGGATAGAGCCACGGATAACTATCATACTCCCTCATGTAGAGATACCTCAGAATTTTTTTTCTGAACCCTCTCCAGCATAACGGAATATCTCGCCTCGTGAAGACTCCATATCACAGAGCCACTTTCGAGTCCAAAGCAAAGCGTTGTATAGGACTCCGAGCACATTGGGATCTCTGAAAACTCTTCCGGACCGAACAATAGTGTCACAAATCTTCTTGATATGTGCAGTGGCGATACTTCCATACAAGCCGAAAAGCCGGGCTTGCCTTAAAAAGTCTATAATAAGTGCAACCAAATCTACATAGATGGACAATTAAAACTGACACGTGAAGATAGATATGGATTTGAAGTATATATACATCTTCCAAAAATTTGTCATGCATGATCATAATAACAAAGGTGGAATGGGGAATGTTGTAATTACATAAAGCGTGCGCTTAACCCAACCAATGACAGGTCATAAGTCCTGTAAACACCTTGATAATCCATATTCAGTTTCCAGTTTGCGTCTTCGTCTCTATTGAGATACAATTAAAAACGATGTTTATTGCATGTTTGAGCCCTCTACGAATAAAATAATATTTAATTCGTTGCGTTGCAAATGACTCCGCTGACATGCGCAGAAATGACCTCAGTGTATGTTTTGTTCCACTCATACGCACCGTATTTTATTTCACTCATACGTACCGTAGGTGAGATGCCCGCGAAATCGCCTACGTCCACATGTTTTGTTTCATGTTTTCGATGGGCTTGCAAAAAGTAAAAAGGGTCCTTGTCACACTTACGTACTTTTGGCTTGTAATCATATAGCTAGGTGCATATATACCAGAAGATATCTATGGATTTGAAGCCGGGCTTTATCAGTCTGAAGTATGTTACTATTGGATGTGTCAGGAACTTCATTTCTATTGTCAGAATGTTATCTGTCATTTACGTTATGTACAGAAATGTTATGTAAAGAAAGATTATGTCATTTCTTTACAAATATTTATTTATAATTCCTTGGCTTGCCTTACCCTAGGCACGCCACTGGATATGTGCACGAAAAGTCAAAACTGCAAAGTGATAGCTGCTGCTATTTGTAATATTAAATTTCTTCTTCTTCTAGACTCCGGTAGCATCTTTGGAGCAACTGGCTCGTCAGTCCCGCATCAACTACACCGTGGTGGAAGGCAGCATGGCTCATAGATACTTCATCAACATGAAACACGCCGAAGACACACTCTACCGGTAAGCAATGCAAAAGTGGATAGTTCAAATGTCAAAAGAGTAATAATTACAAATAAAACTCATTCATAAACTCGGATGCGGGTGCCAAAATGAGCGGAGTGTCAGTAAGCTGTCTCTTGTATGCGGATGACGCTGTCCTACTTGCAGACAACGAGCATGAACTACAAGTCCTGGTGAATAGTGTGTATGTGAACGCTCGTCGATTTCTCTGACTCCTCACGTGGCCATGACATTCAATATTTGATTTATTTGATCGTGCCACGTTTTCCTCGGTCTTCCGATTCTATTTCTAGTTCCATTTACATCGTTAACATATACTTTTTTCTACCTTTCTTTCTTCATTCATTCTTTCCATGTGTCCAAACCATCTTAATGATCCTTTCATTATTTTGTTCATAACACCATCATTCGCACCGCATTCACTTCTTATATTTTCCTTCGACACTCTATCATACACAGAGTATCCACACATTCGTCTAAGAGATCTCATTTCTACTGCATTTATTCTACTTTCATTCTTTTTTTGCCAGTTCCATCTTCGCTTCCGTACATAAGGGTCGGTAGAAGAACACCATTGTGCACTGCCATTCTAGCTTTTTTGTATAGGTTTTTGTTTGCGATGCCAACTTTAAGTGCACCATTCACTCTGTTGCCTGCCCCAACCCTTCTTTCAATATCCCTCTCCACTCGCCCATCTCTTGTAAACATTGTGAAAAAAAATAGGGAAACTTATTTTACGGATAACCCATGTATATTTTAATTATTTTTAATGACTCTTTTCTCCAGGGTTTGGAAAGAGATCACCCTGAATGCCAGCTCGGATGAGCTGCAGTACCAGGTCTGGGACTATCCGGTAAAGGAACAATACGGCCACATACTCCTGGCCATCAACGCCTCCATTCCTCTCTCCACAGCGGACGAGGGCTTCAGGAAGGTGGACGAGAGATCTGAGGCTGACTTCGCCTTCATACACGATTCCTCGGAGATCAAGTCAGTTGAAACTATCAGTATTCAATTAAGTATGCCAAGATGAAAGAATGAGGCGTCCACCGTCTCTGCCTATTGGGTTAGAAGCTACAGTGCACGACACGCTGTATGGATGTGAAGGCTAGAGAAGCGTGTCAGGATGGAAGGGTGTGGCGGTCCACCGTCTCTGCCTATTGTGTTAGAAGCGACAGTGCACTACACGCTGTATGGATGTGAAGGCTAGAGAAGCGTGTCAGGATGGAAGAGTGTGGCGGTCCACCGTCTCTGCCTATTGTGTTAGAAGCGACAGTGCACTACACGCTGTATGGATGTGAAGGCTAGAGAAGCGTATCAGGATGGAAGAGTGTGGCGGTCCACCGTCTCTGCCTATTGTGTTAGTAGCGACAGTGCACTACACGCTGTATGGATGTGAAGGCTAGAACTGTCTCTTATATGCTGCAGGTATCGTGTGAAGAAGAATTGCAACCTAACGATGGTGGGAGAAGTCTTCGGAGAGCGGCCGTATGCAGTAGCGGTCCAGCAAGGCTCGCGGCTGCAGGAGGAGCTGTCCAGAGCTGTGCTGCAGCTGCAGAAGGACCGCTTCCTGGATGACCTGACCAGCAAATACTGGAACTCTTCTTGCGAAGAGAGTGAAGACTCCGAAGGAATCACTCTTGACAGTCTCGGTACGTCTTAACCTAACCTAATTTATAGTTTCTCGAACCATAATGTAAAACTCCATACTGGATTTTACCCATTCTCCAGGCGTTATCTAGCAATACGTTAATGGCGGTAGCCTTTCACATTGCGTTAATAAAAAGATCTTCTGCTTAATGCTTAAATCCAATCTTCATAGATGGTGCTAGTGTGTAGATTGAAACTAACATGTGAAGTTTGGTGTTACATATTAACATATATACAACTTCCAAAAATTTGTCAGACATGGTGGTCGTAAGAAAGGTGGAATGGAGAATGTTGTATTACATAAAGCGTGCGCTTAACCCAACCAATGACAGGTCATAAGTCCTGTTAACACCTCGACCACCATATTCTGTTTCCAATTTGCATCTTCGTCTCTATTGAGATGCAATTAATACTTAAAACTCCATATTAAATAATCAATGTGAATGAAAACTTCTGTTTCATACTTGTTTAATTATATTCTATGGGTATGAGATATGATAGAGTTTCAAAAGCAAATAGAAAAAATGAATAAAAGTGTTTTGAACAAAACGAAAGGTTCGCTAAGATGGTTTGTGTACAATGAAAATAATTATGAAGAAAAATGCTAACAATGTAAAAATAGAACAAGACATAGAGGAAGACCTAAGAAATTGTGTCACGATCAAATCAATCTTCTTTTTCTTCTTCTTCTTCTTTACTTTTTGTAGACTCAGGAGTCTGTTATTTCAGGCGGGTCCTCTTGAGACGCTGAACTCCAGCTTTCTCTCCACCGTTTCGGGGGTCTTCCTGGTCGGCGTTGTCTGTTTGGCGTTCCATGGAGAGCTATGTGTGGTATCCTATTTGAGCTCATCCTTTCTACGTGTTGATGCCAGTATCGCAGTCTTTGACGTCCCCATCTGACCACATCTTCGACCTCGCAGATTCTCGGATTGAAATCAATCTAATATAAATATTTATATTTTCCTTGGTCTTCCTCTATTTCTTGTTCCATATACATCGTAATTATTTATTCGTTTTTTTCACGTGTCTAAACCATCTCAACGAACCCTTCATTATTTTGTTCATGACACTTTTGTTCATTTTTTATATTTGCTTTTGACGCATATACAGATTTATCACAAATCATTCATATCCATTCTACTGAATTAAGTCTGCTTTCATCCTGCCTTTGCCAGTTCTTTGCTTCTCTTATATAGACTAAAACACATCCATATACTCGTACATACTATCATCTCTGCTTTTGCAGACAGATTTCTGCTTCTAGTGATAAATCTCTGCTTCTGTAGATACATCTCTGCTTCTGCTGATACATCTCTGCTTCTGTAGATACATCTCTGCTTCTGCTGATACATCTCTGCTTCTGTAGATATATCTCTGCTTCTGCTGATACATCTCTGCTTCTACTGATACATCTCTGCTTTTGCAGACAGATCTCTGCTTTTTTTGCAGATATAATAGATATATCTCTGCTTCTGCTGATACATCTCTGCTTCTGCTGATACATCTCTGCTTCTGCTGATACATCTCTGCTTCAGCTGATACATCTCTGCTTCTACTGATATACAGTTTCTACTGATAAATCTCAGTTTCTGCTGATCGATCTCAGCTTCTGCTAATACATTTCTGCTTTTGCAGACAGATCTCTGCTTCAGGTGATATATCTCTGCTTCTACTGATACATCTCTGCTTCAGCTGCTACATATCTGCTTCTACTGATACATCTCTGCTTTCGCAGATAGATCTCTGCTTCAACTGATACATTTCTGCTTCGCTGATACATCTCTGCCTCTTCTAATACATCTCTGCTTCTGCTGATACATTTCTGATTGTGTTGATACGTCTTTATTGGAAGGGGTACTTTATATCCATTATGTTATAATAATTTCAGGTGGAGTCTTCATTGCCACTGTCTTTGGTCTAGCCCTGGCTATGGTGACCCTCGTTTGGGAGATCGTCTACTTCAAGAGGAGGGACAGGATCCAGCAAGCGACCAAGAAGATAGCTATCAATCCGGGAAAGCTCTTGGGCGAGATATCGTCAAGGGTGAAAGAGAAGAAAAGAGCCAAAGACAAGCTGAAAAAAATTACGTTCGGGGACGATTTCAAGACGTCCAAAGACAAGAAGGGATCCAAGATTCATTTCATCAACGTGGAACCGAAGATCCCATGGAACCCTTAAGCATCAGACGTATTCTACAAGCTCTTGAAGCTGTATACGTTGTTCTAATCACCTAAGCATATATGCTGCATATATTATTATAATAAGCACATGTCAAATTCACATATACATATTAGAGAAATGAATTAAAAGGCAAAGGCTTTGTTCTTGTCTTTTATTATATTGTATTATAACAAATAAAGTAAACAATCAATGAAACAAAAACTTATTTAATAAATATGTATTATTATTATTATAAGGATTAATTTTATCTCAATAGAGACGAAGATGCAAACTGGAAATTAAATATGGCGATCGAGGTGTTTACAGGACTTATGACCTGTCATTGGTTGGTTAAGCGTACGCTTTATGTAATACAACATTCCCCATTCCGCCCTTCTTACGACCACCATGTCTGATAAATTTTTGGAAGTTGTATATATGTTAATATCCAACAGCACAATTCACATGTCAGTTTCAATGCGCCATCTATGAAGATTAGATTTAAGCATTAAGCAGAAGATCTTTATAACGCAATGTGAAAGGCTACCGCCATTAACGCACTGCTAGATAACGCCTGGAAATGTCACTCCAATTATTATTTTGTTGAATCGCTCTTTACATCATGACAGCATGAGCCAATGGATGTAAAGGGTATTATAGCTATCATAGTGATTCTCATGACATGTGATAGGTAGCCAATCTATCGCCATTTTATTGTCACGTGAATTCTACACCAGACCAAAGACAGTGTGACAAGCACACTGCCCTCGCCGGGAATCGAACCCGGAACCTTCGGGGTGGCAGTCAATGCACTTACCACTCGGCCGCGAAGGTCGTCGTACTTGTATATAAGCAAAAATGGCCGTTCGCAATTGAGTTTCCTCAACATTCATACATCGTGTCATGCATGCGCGTCGATTTCTCTGACTCCTCACATGGCCAACATTCAATATTTGATTTATTTGATCGTGCCACGTTTTCCTCAGTCTTCCTCTATTTCTGGTTCCATTTACATCGTTAATAATTTTTTGACCATTCTTTCCATATGTCCAAACCATCTTAATGATCCTTTCATTATTTTGTTCATAACACCATCATTCGCACCGCATTCACTTCTTATATTTTCATTCGACACTCTATCATACACCGAGTATCCACACATTCGTCTAATAGATCTCATTTCTACTGCATTTGTTCTACTTTCATCCTTCTTTTGCCAGTTGCATGCTTCGCTTCCATACACAAGGGTCGGTAGAAGAACACCATTGTGTACTGCCATTCTAGCTTTTTTGGATAGGTTTTTGTTATATCCAATGTATGGAAGCGAAGCATGCAACTGGCAAAAGAAGGATGAAAGTAAAATAAATGCAGTAGAAATCTGTGTGTATGATAGAGTGTCGAATGAAAATGTGAGAAGTGAATGTGGTTTAAATGATGGTGTTATGAACAAAATAATGAAAGGGCCGTTAAGATGGTTTGGACACATGGAAAGAATGAGTGAAGACGGAATGGTGAAGAAGGCCGAGGAAAACGTGGCACGGTCAAATCAATCAAATATTGAATGTCGTCCTCATGAGGAGTCGGAGAAATCAAGCGCGTGCATGACACGATGTTGAGGAAGCGAATTGAGAAATATGTCAGGAAAGAAAAGTGTGGCAGTCCAGTCGGCGTAATGGTTAGTTATTTAGATCGTTTAATTTTATAATTTAGAAAAAAAAGTGCCTTCACACAGTTCCCAGGAGGGATAAGCAGAGAGGAGAGACCACCGCACTCTTCTGTCCTTACATACATTTAAGATTCGTCTTCATTCATATAAACAGAACTAGAAAATGATGAAGACCGAGGAAAAAGTGGCACGATCAAATAAATCAAATATTGAATGTCGGCCGCGAGAAATCGACATACACGCGTGACATGATGTATGAATGTTGAGGAAGTTGGATAAGTATGTCAGGAAAGAACGGAGCGACGCTACATTCCTTCTGCGTACCCCTTCGGAGATTTGGCGTGATGGTAAATTAGTTATTTATTGTTTCATGAAGCACAATGTAAAACTCCATATGAAATAATTAATACTAGAGAAAACTGTTTTTATTAGTTTTATTATATTTAATGGGAATTACATTTTTCACCTTTCTAAAGATAATTTGATATAACACATAAGGCTTATGACATGTCATGTCATACCATGTCATGTTATGGCATTTCATACCATGCCATGTTATGGCATTTCATACCATGATATGTTATGGCATTTCATACCATGACATGCCGTACCACGCCATGTCATACCATGCTATGTAATGGATTTCATACCACGCCATGTCATACCACGCCATGTCATGGCATTTCATACCATGACATGTCATTCCACGCCATGTCATACCATGACATGTAATTGATTTCAAATCATGCCATGTCATACTACGCCACGTCATACCACGCCACGTCATGCCATACCACACCATGCCATTTAATGGCATTTCATACCATGCCATGTTTACCATGTCATGCAATGTCATACCATGCATTTTTATGCCATGATATACCATTCCGTGTCATGCCATTTCATACCAAGTCATGCTATGCCATATCATACCGTGTCATGTTTGTCTTGCCATGTCATGCCATGTCATACCATGTCATATCATGGCATGTCATACCATGCCGTTTCATACCATTCCAATTCATGCCATGTCATGGTATGTCATTGCATGTTTTTCCATTAACGCCGACCAGGCCAGACGACGCGCTCTATCCAGGGGAGGAAAGCGGAGACCCTCGTGTAGACAGCTGGTAAACGACCCAATCCGCACGGCCTCCCGAAGGATATAACGCCCACCACCTGGTACGTGCAGTCCACCATGCCGCTGTTGGCCACCTGCATTGGGCCCCCGGAGTCACCCTGGAAAATAACATAAAAAACCTCTTCAGATTCCCGAAATTCGATTCGTCGACTTTAAAAATGGATGGACATCTTTCATACGAATGGAGCAATGACCACTCTTGATTCTACGGAGTATTCTGCCTCCTTAACGCCGGACCATTGCTCTTGTGCTCCTGGTATAATGTGTCATCTATCCCACTGCATTCCTCTCGGGCAGAGATGGACATCTTTCATACGAACGTAACAATGTCCACTCTTGATTCTACGGAGTATTCTGCCTCCTTAACGTCGGACCATTGCTCTTGTGCTCCTGGTATAATGTGTCATCTATCCCACTGCATTCCTCTCGGGCAGAGATGGACATCTTTCATACGAATGTAGCAATGTCACTCTTGATTCTATGGAGTATTCTGCCTCCTTAACGCCGGACCATTGCTCTTGTGCTCCTGGTATAATGTGTCATCTATCCCACTGCATTCCTCTCGGGCAGAGATGGACATCTTTCATACGAATCTTGGAGCAATGTCCACTCTTGATTCTACGGAGTATTCTGCCTCCTTAACGCCGGACCATTGCTCTTGTGCTCCTGGTATAATGTGTCATCTATCCCACTGCATTCCTCTCGGGCAGAGATGGACATCTTTCATACGAACGTAACAATGTCCACTCTTGATTCTACGGAGTATTCTGCCTCCTTAACGCCGGACCATTGCTCTTGTGCTCCTGGTATAATGTGTCATCTATCCCACTGCATTCCTCTCGGGCAGAGATGGACATCTTTCATACGAACGTAACAATGTCCACTCTTGATTCTACGGAGTATTCTGCCTCCTTAACATCGGACCATTGCTCTTGTGCTCCTGGTATAATGTGTCATCTATCCCACTGCATTCCTCTCGGGCAGAGATGGACATCTTTCATACGAATGGAGCAATGTCCACTCTTGATTCTACGGAGTATTCTGCCTCCTTAACGTCGGACCATTGCTCTTGTGATCCTGATATAAGAGTAATGATAGCCTTACCTGGCAGGTATCCCTCGTCTGATGTCTGCTACCAGCGCATATCTGCGTGGCATTTCTTAGTCCGTATTTTGCACGTACTCCCTTTGGGTGAGCTAACGAGCATTCTTTAAAGCCATATCTCTCCAAGGTAACCTAAAACAATAAAACAATGTTAGCTAGTTCCGAAGACTGACCTTCCAAACCTTACTGAAGGGGTAGGCATAGAGAGTGAACCATCACATTCAATATTTGTTTTATTGGATCGTGCTATTTTGATAATTTGGAGCAAGTAGATGAGTTTGTGTATTTAGGAAGTATGTTTACAGTGGAGAGGGATATTGAAAGAAGGGTTGGGGCAGGCAACAGAGTGAATGGTGCACTTGAAGTTGTCATCGCAAACAAAAACCCTATCCAAAAAGCTAAAATGGCAGTGCACAATGGTGTTGGCTTATACTGATCCTATGTTGAAGTTGATATGAGATCACTAAGACAAAAGTGTAATTCATTCTTCATTATATCCATGTGTCCAAACCATTTTGATCCTGTCATCATTTTGTTCATAACACACCGCACCGCATTCACTTCTTATATTTTCATTCGACACCCTATCATACACAGAGTATCCACACATGCGTCTAAAAGATCTTATTTCTACTGCGTTTATTCTACTTTCATCCTTCTTTTGCCAGTTCCATGCTTCGCTTCCATACATAATGTTCGGTTCTTCTGAACACCATTGTGCTCTGCCATTTTTGGCTTATTAGAATAGGCTTTTTTTGAGATGACAACTTTAAGTGCACCATTCACTCTGTTGCCTGCCCCAACCCTTCATTCAATATCCCTCTCCACTGTAAACATACTACCCAAATACACAAACTCATCCACTTGTTCCAGATTTTCATCAATCGCGCTAATGTTGCAGATTGATATGATTTCTTCTTTATAGAAAATAATTACCTTGGACTTATTAACATTCATCATCAGATCATTTCGCATGCATACCTCATACATACTATTCACCAGGACTTGTAGTTCATGCTCGTTGTCTGCAAGTAGGACAGCGTCATTCGCATACAAGATACAGTTTACTGACACTCCGCTCATTTTGGCACCTGCATCAACCCTCTTTCATACACTTTCCAGTTTTTATACCTTGCGTAGTATTTTGCTTCTTGGACCCTTATAATATTTGGATCCCCAGCCAATAGCAATGAGCTTCGAGTCATCAATATGTCCGCTCACGTGTAGGCAAGCTGGTCGGACAGCTCTTGTTACGGACACGCTAGAACAGTAAACAGATGTTCCATATCAAGTCAATGGAGCAGAATCAGGTGATTGGAGTGGCTTCATACATTGTAAACTGGAATTAAGGGGCAAGAGCATATTCCATAATATAAAACTCCATATTAAATAATTAATACGAATGAAAACGTCTGTTTTATACTAGTTTTATTATATTCTATGGGAATGACATGTCTGTCCTTGCTAAGGCACTATCAAATGTAGCGAGAATCAAACTGTTTATATACCCGAGCTAATGGAGCAGAATAAGGTGATTGGAGTGGCTTCATACATTGTTAACTGGAATTAAGGGGCAAGAGCATATTCCATAATATAAAACTCCATATTAAATAATTAATACGAATGAAAACGTCTGTTTTATACTAGTTTTATTATATTCTATGGGAATGACACGTCTGTCCTTGCTAAGGCACTATCAAATGTAGCGAGAATCAAACTGTTTATATACCCGAGCTAATGGAGCAGAATAAGGTGATTGGAGTGGCTTCATACATTGTTAACTGGAATTAAGGGGCAAGAGCATATTCCAGAATATAAAACTCCATATTAAATAATTAATACGAATGAAAATGTCTGTTTTATACTAGTTTTATAATATTCTATGGAAGTGACACGTCTGTCCTTACTAAGGCGAATGTAGCGAGAATCAAACTGTTTATATACCCGAGCTAATGGAGCAGAATAAGGTGATTGGAGTGGCTTCATACATTGTTAACTGGAATTAAGGGGCAAGAGCATATTCCAGAATATAAAACTCCATAAACGTCTGTTTTATACTAGTTTTATTATATTCTATGGGAATGACACGTCTGTCCTTGCTAAGGCACTATCAAATGTAGAGAGAATCAAACTGTCTATATACCCGAGCTAATGGAGCAGAATAAGGTGATTGGAGTGGCTTCATACATTGTTAACTATCTATTGTATCTTGAACAATGATGTAGAACTCCATATTAAATAATTAATTAATTGGCTTACCTTCTGTCCAGTTTAAGAAGAGCAATGTCATTATATGTAGACCTTGATTTATATGAAGGGTGAAGAACAGTCCTGAGCACCGTGAAAGATTGCTCGTGGCTGGTGGGATTGTTGGAGTCCCTCACACCCAACCTCACATACTTCACGGCTCTGTGGAAGAGTAAACACACTCAAAGATCTTGCTTGTTATAAGGGGCTATCGGATTATGGAGTGTGTCTCTTGAAATCTACTGTTCGCAATTGTAGCGGCCACTACACCAGGCGCTTGTTATAAGGGGCTGCCGGGTTATGGAGCGTATCTCTCCATCGCTCCTGGTCGCTGTTGTAGCGGCCACTACATCAGGCGCTTGTTAAAAGGGGCTGCCGGGTTATGGAGCGTATCTCTCCATTGCTCCTGGTCGCTGTTGTAGCGGCCACTACACCAGGCGCTTGTTATAAGGGGCTGCCGGGTTATGGAGCGTATCTCTCCATTGCTCCTGGTCGCTGTTGTAGCGGCCACTACACCAGGCGCTTGTTATAAGGGGCTGCCGGGTTATGGAGCGTATCTCTCCATTGCTCCTGGTCGCTGTTGTAGCGGCCACTACACCAGGCGCTTGTTATAAGGGGCTGCCGGGTTATGGAGCGTATCTCTCCATTGCTCCTGGTCGCTGTTGTAGCGGCCACTACACCAGGCGCTTGTTATAAGGGGCTGCCGGGTTATGGAGCGTATCTCTCCATTGCTCCTGGTCGCTGTTGTAGCGGCCACTACACCAGGCGCTTGTTATAAGGGGCTGCCGGGTTATGGAGCGTATCTCTCCATTGCTCCAGGTCGCTGTTGTAGCGGCCACTACACCAGGCGCTTGTTATAAGGGGCTGCCGGGTTATGGAGCGTGTCTCTCCATTGCTCCTGGTTGCTGTCGTAGCGGCCACTACACCAGGCGCTTGTTATAAGGGGCTGCCGGGTTATGGAGCGTATCTCTCCATTGCTCCTGGTCGCTGTTGTAGCGGCCACTACACCAGGCGCTTGTTATAAGGGGCTGCCAGGCTATGGAGGGTATGTGATCTATTGCTTACCCCACATCCCGTTGGAAGGTGCAGTGCGCTGCAGTCAAGATCCACTTCTCGCTGATGAGGGACCCTCCACAGTCCCACTTCACATTGGGCTTCTCTCCCAGTCCTAGCAAGGCCTACCAAATAAAAAATATATATTAATTTCTATAACATTTTGTTGTTTTTAATGTATACAAATACTTGAAGAACTACCATTACCGGTTAATCATTAAGAGTTAATTGTATCTCAATTGGGTTAAGCGATCGCTTTATGTAACGCAACATTTCCCATTCCGCCCTTCTTACGACCACCACGTCTGACAATTATTTTAGAAACATTTCACATATTTTAGTTCATTCTACACTAGCGCCATCTATTGAGGCTAGATGTAAGAATTAAGCAGAAAATTCTTTATTAATGCGATGTGAAAGGCTATTAACCTAATTATGTGAAATGTTTCTCAACATGATAACATATATACAACTTTCAAAAATAATTGTCAGACGTGGTGGTCGAAAGAAGGGTGGAATGGAGAATGTTGTTAACATAAAGCGATCGCTTAACCCAACCAATGACAGGTCATAAGTCCTGTAAGCGCTAAAACTAAGATGGACACATGGAAAGAATGAATGAAGAAAGAATGGTAAAAAAAAATATTTTAACGATGTAAATGGAACCAGAAATAGAATCGGAAGACCGAGAAAACGTGGCACGATCAAATAAATCAAATATTGAATGACATGGCCACGTGAGGAATCAGAGAAATCGACGCGCGTGCATGACAAGATGTACTCGTATGAATGTTGAGGGTGCGAGAGAAATAATTATGTCAGGAAAGAAAAGTGTGGCAGTCCATTCTTTCTGCCTACCCCTCCGGGGAGACGGCGTGATGGTTAGTTAGTTTTTTTTTTACATTTCAATTTTATTAGTATCCTGGTATTGAAAGTGTTGAGAGCTAGTGGAGGGGGAATGGGCGGAGTATGCGCGTCACGGGGTATTCTTAAGATGAACGGCCTTTAGTTAGTCAGTACGTATGAAAAGGTGTACTTGCCATGTGAGGAAACTCTCCCTGGTGAACTTGAGTCCCATCCATGATGAAAAATTCGGATTCCAAGTGGCACTGTGATATTCGAATCTTCTGGGGAATAGCCCCAAGAGAAGCGGAGGATACGCAGGGGTAAACCGTCTCTGCTAAACCGACGCAGTCTGAAATAAAATAGAAGAAACTAATATCATTTGATAGTGCCTTAGCAAGGACAGACGTGTCTTTCCCGTAGAATATAATAAAACTAGTATAAAACAGACGTTTTCATTCGTATTAATTATTTAATATGGAGTTTTATATTATGGAATATGCTCTTGCCCAATATGATGATCTCAGTTGAAAAAACAAAAACAAAAACCATGACATTCTCAAATAACCCTTAGGATGCAGGTCAACCCTTCAATGTCAGAATGCTGGAACAGGTTGCAAAGTTTAGATATCTGGGAGTGGATCTGCTCAGTCAAAATGATCTTGTCAGTGAAACAAGAGGACAAGTCAACAAGGCTTCGATGGTATCAGGTTGTCTCAAGGATATAATATGGAAAAAGAATATGGAAAAACAAGTATATGAGAACTGACAGTAAGGTCAGAATATATAAAACCTGCGTAAGGCCTATACGGACATATAGCATTGAGACCAGAGCGGATACCACAAGAACGAAGGCATGAGATGAGGACGAAGGAAGAGATGAGGACACTGAGGATGATAGCAGGAAAGACTATTCGCGATAGGGTGAGGAACACGGCCATCCGCAAGATCTGCAAGGTGGAGGATGTCGTGAGATGGGGCAGACAACGCAGAAGATACTGGAATGCGCACGTGCAGATTCCTGCCGGCTGCCGTCCCCCCGGAAGACCGCCGAAGAGATGGAGAGATTGTTGGGAGTCAACCTCCCAAGAGAGGCCAGCCTGATTTCAGGAACAGACCAAAGGTCTATAAGGAGAAGAAGAAGAAGAAGAAGAAGCTCTTGCCCCTTAATTCCAGTTAACAATGTATGAAGCCACTCCAATCACCTGATTCTGCTCCATTAGCTCGGGTATATAAACAGTTTGATTCTCGCTAAATTTGATAGTGCCTTAGCAAGGACAGACATGGCATTCCTTTAGAATATATTGTAATAATAAAGTTGAACTTACAATCCCAAGCTTTTCTTCCATTCTTCTTTACTCCAAGACCGAGGGCTCTGCTAGGAAGTGGTGGACATTGAACGATAGTAGAAAAGTTTACCGTTCTAGTGCTACGACAAATCGAGGGTACGATGCTGTTGTTAGGACAAACCTGAAACCATAAAGTTTAACTAACTAACCGTCACACTGGTTCTCTGGAGAGGTGGGCAGAAAGAATAGACTGCCACACTGTTCTGTTCTGACATGCTTCTCTCACTTCCTCTACATTCATACATCAATCATGTACGCACGTACATTTTTCCGATTCCTCACTTGGCCAACATTTAATACTAGGTTGGGGAAAAACTCATTTCGTATTTCACACCCTTTTTTTTCAACTAAGTATATCTCGTCCCTTATTGGTCACATCGGATCATACGATATGGCGTTGTAAAGGTGTGAGTGTATACTACAAACGCTTTTTTGACAGTATTACGCTTATCGTGGTCGAAAGCCAACGAAGCGGCCCAGACTGTGGCCAAGCCAGGACTTACAGCCTGTGTGTTTGGTGGGATTGGCAGGTAATACTCTTCTATGAGCTGCTCCCCTATGGCCAAACGCTTAATTCTGCCATCTTCTGTAAACAAATCGACCGTTTGAAGCTGGCGATCGAACAGAAGCAACCAGCATTGGTGAATAGAAGAGGAATCGTGTTTCATCAGGACAACGCCATGCCGCACACATCTTTGATGACGCGCCAGAAGCTTCGGGAGCTCGAATGGGAAGTTCTTATGCATCCACCTTATAGTCCGGACCTGGCACCAAGTGACTACCACCTGTTCCTATCTATGGCCAACGCGCCGCGCTATATATTTTCTTCTTCTTTATCCTCTTAATTTAGGTCGTATGGCCTATTTTTGACGGTCAATTGTCCTGGGATGATGTCCAGTCATCTCTCCATCTTTTTGGCTGCCTTCCTGGCAGTCTCTTGCTGCTTCGGTTTTCATATTTACCAATTTTACCATCAACTATCACGCCATTTCGCCGCAGTGGTAGGCAGAGGGGATGGATCGCCACAACGCTCTGTCCTGGCATACCTCTCGGGCTTCCTCTACATTCATACATCGTAACATGCACGCACGTCGATTATTCCGACTACGAATGTGACCGCCTTTTAGTAATTGATTAATTTGGTCATGCCATGTTTTCCTCGGTTGTCCTCGGCTTCTTTTTCCACTCACGCTGCACGTGTACAACTTTTTAACCATTCTACTCTCATCCATTCGTTCCACATGTCCAAACCATCTCAGGGATCCTTTTTTTAATTTTATCCATGATGCAGTCATCTGCCTTACATTCCTTTCTTATTTCATCGTTCGATATTCTATCATACAACGTTTTCCCGCACATTCTTCTTAGTGATCTCATTTCTACGGCGTTTATCCTGCTTTCATCCTTCTTTTGCCAGCTCCAAGCTTCACTTCCATACATGAGGATCGGCACTAGAACTCCATTGTGTACTGCCATCTCTGCTTCTGTGGATATATTTCTATTTGCAGTAATGACTTTGAGTGCGCCATTTATTTTATTCCCAGCACCAACCCTCCTTTCGATGTCTTTCTCCATTTTTCCGTCTCTTGTAAACATGCTTCCCAGATACGTAAATTGGGTAACTTGCTCCAATTTCTCGCCCATCGCACTTATATCACAAATCGTCATACATTCTTCTTTCTGGAAAAGCATCACTTTAGATTTAGACACATTCATCACCAGGTCACTCTTTTTGCATGCCTCATACATCCTTGACACTAAGACTTGCAAATTGAGCGATTAACACAGCAATTTTAGAAATTCTTGTATTCTCCATGCGGTCCACGTGGTCTCTTCAAAAGCTTCTTCTGCTTCTTCCCCATCTTACTATGTCCTCAATACCACAGACAGACCTTATCGTTTCATTTCTGATCCAATCTCTGAGGGTTTTGTCTGCTATGGAGCGTAGGGTTCGCATTTCTGATACTCTAAGAAGGTTCTTAGTTCTATTAGTATAGGCTCTGACCTCTTTTCCATACGTAATGATGATAAATTTCATTAAGACATAACAAATATTATCACCCAATAATTCTAAATCAGCCTTACACGGGTAACTTGAAGCATTATTTAAATTTCATCTTAATAATTCTATAAAACTAACTAACTAACCATCACGCCGTCTCCCCGAAGGGGTAGGCAGAAAGAATGGACTGACACACTTTTCTTTCCTGACACATTTCTATCGATTCCTCAACATTCATACATCGTGTCATGCACGCGCGTCGATTTCTCTGACTCCTCACATGGCCGACATTCAATATTTGATTTATTTGATCGTGCCACGTTTTCCTCGGTCTTCCTCTATTTCTGGTTCCATTCACATCGTTAACATATATTTTTTTTACCGTACTATGTCATGCGTGTACGTCGATTTCTCGTGGCCGACATTTATTATTTGGTTTATTCGATCGTGCCACGTTTTCCTCGGCCTTTCTCTATTTCTAGCTCCGTTCACGTCGTTTACCATTATGTCTTCACTCATTCTTTCCATGTGTCCAAACCGTCTTAATGATCCTTTCAATATTTTGTTCATGACACCATCGTTCGCACCGCATTCACTTCTTATATTTTCATTCGACACTCTATCATACACAGAGTATCCACACATTCGTCTAACAGATCTCATTTCTACTGCATTTCTACTGCATTTATTCTACATTCATCCTTCTTTTGCCAGTTCCATGCTACGCTTCCATACATAAGGGTCGGTAGAAGAACACCATTGTGCACTGCCATTCAAGCCTAATAATTCTAAAAACTCTAATATAATTATTGATTTGCATTTACCTGTGTTTGAAAACCCCTGACGTTGGAAGGTTTAGAAGTTTTCATAGAACGACAGTTTCCCAGACTTCCATCTCGATTAATAGTACAAATATCAACTGTAACAAAGAGAAAACACTAGAAGCCACACTCTTCAATCGTGACACGCTTCTCTAGCCTTCGCATTCATACAGCGTGTCGTGCATTGTCCCTTCTAACACAATAGGCAGAGACGGTGGACCGCCACACTCTTCCATCCTGACACGCTTCTCTAGCCTTCACATTCATACAGTGTGTAGTGCACTGTTGCTTCTAGCACAATAGGCAGAGACGGTGGACCGCCACACTCTTCCATCCTGACACGCTTCTCTAGCCTTCACATTCATACAGCTATCATGCACTATCCTTCTAACACAATAGGCAGAGACGGTGGACCGCCACACTCTTCCATCCTGACACGCTTCTCTAGCCTTCACATTCATACAGCGTGTCGTGTACTGTCGCTTCTAACACAATAGGCAGAGACGGTGGACCGCCACACTCTTCCATCCTGACACGCTTCTCTAGCCTTCACATTCATACAGCGTGTCGTGTACTGTCGCTTCTAACACAATAGGCAGAGACGGTGGACCGCCACACTCTTCCATCCTGACACGCTTCTCTAGCCTTCACATTCATACAGCGTGTCGTGTACTGTCGCTTCTAACACAATAGGCAGAGACGGTGGACCGCCACACTCTTCCATCCTGACACGCTTCTCTAGCCTTCACATTCATACAGCTATCATGCACTATCCCTTCTAACACAATAGGCAGAGACGGTGGACCGCCACACTCTTCCATCCTGACACGCTTCTCTAGCCTTCACATTCATACAGCTATCATGCACTATCCCTTCTAACACAATAGGCAGAGACGGTGGACCGCCACACTCTTCCATCCTGACACGCTTCTCTAGCCTTCACATTCATACAGCGTGTCGTGCACCGCTTCTAACACAATAGGCAGAGACGGTGGACCGCCACACTCTTCCATCCTGACACGCTTCTCTAGCCTTCACATTCATACAGCGTGTCATGCACTGTCGCTTCTAACACAATAGGCAGAGACAGTGGACCGCCACACTCTTCCATCCTGACACGCTTCTCTAGCCTTCACATTCATACTGCGTGTAGTGCACTGTCGCTTCTAACACAATAGGCAGAGACGGTAGACTGGCACACTCTTCCATCCTGACACGCTTCTCTAGCCTTCACATTCATACAGTGTGTCGTGCACTGTCGCTTCTAACACAATAGGCAGAGACGATGGACCGCCACACTCTTCCATCCTGACACGCTTCTCTAGCCTTCACATTCATACAGCGTGTCGTGCACTGTCGCTTCTAACACAATAGGCAGAGACGGTGGACCGCCACACTCTTCCATCCTGACACGCTTCTCTAGCCTTCACATTCATACAGCTATCATGCACTGTCGCTTCTAACACAATAGGCAGAGACGGTGGACCGCCACACTCTTCCATCCTGACACGCTTCTCTAACCTTCACATTCATACAGCATGTATTATTTAACAATAGTTTTACCTTCTTTCGACAATTGTGATAAACAAAATGGAACAACTAAAACAGCTATAACTAAAAATATATTATTTTCCATGTTTTATTTCATATATATACACACAAAACAAAACATATTCCAAATTTAAATCACTTAAATCTACATTTATTCGATTTTCGTTTTTATTTTGATTATAGAACACTTTTTAAAATATTTTAAAATACGAATTAAGAACGCGAAACGCGCGCTTGCGTAGCGGTATTCTTTCTAATAACGATTTCGTTAATGCGTCAATTGTCTTTTATTTTTAAATTTAAATAAAGAAAACATTCGATTTGCGTCAGTTTTCCTAAAATTGCAAATTTTAAGTGATTAATATTTATGATAGCTATTTTTAAACTAAATAATTGAGCTATACTATCATCGCCGGAAACCATATTATGAATCACACTCATACGCACTCTATACGTGCACGTCACTTGTCTCAATATCGTAGCACTTGCAATAAAGGAAGTCCACTGCCCAAGCAAATATTCGCGCGACTTACGACCTACGCTAGCTGTTAGATAGTTAGAATGTTTAAATCCTGTGATTGGTTTGCAGCTATTTCTTCTATTCTTCTCTTCCATTCTTCCCTGTCTTGTGCGGCTCTTTTGAAATGTGCATATGATGAGCAGCGCACGTCCACCAACAGGTCCCCTAGAGTGTGTCCCCTCGGTCATACCCTCCATTATGGCATGCAAGAGGCCTTCTTGACGTATTACATGGCCGATCCATCTTGCACGCCTTTCGGACAAGGTCCTGAGCAAAGTGCCTTCCTCCTTCCATTCTTTGGAGAACCTCCTCATTTGTAATGTGGTCTCCTAATAGTCTTCTATAGGACCACATCTCAAAAGCCTCTAGTCTCCGTTTATCTCTTTCGGATAGGCACCATGTCTCGCAGCCGTACATCAAGATAGGTACTCCATACATAGGTCTTGATGAGGAGTATTCTCAGTTTTAGGTCCAACTAACTAACTAACTAACTAACCATCACGCCATTTCCCCGGAGGGGTAGGCAGAGAGGATGGATCGCCACACTGGCCTGTCCTGGCATACCTCTCGAGATTCCTCTACATCCATACATCTTACCATGTACGCACGTCGATTGTTCCGAATTCGAATGTGGCCGCCTTTTAGTAATTGATTAATTTGGTCATGCCATGTTTTCCTCGGTCGTCCTCGGCTTCTTTTCCCACTCACGCTGCTTGTGTACAACTTTTTAACCATTCTACTCTCATCCATTCGTTCCATATATCCGAACCACCTCAGGGATCCTTTTTTAATTTTATTCATGATGCAGTCATCTGCCTTACATTTCTTTCTTATTTCATCGTTCGGTATTCTATCATACAACGTTTTCCCGCACATTCTTCTTAGTGATCTCATTTCTACGGCGTTTATCCTACTTTCATCCTTCTTTTGCCAGCTCCAAGCTTCACTTCCATACATGAGGGTTGGCACTAGAACTCCATTGTGTACTGCCATCTTTGCTTCTGTGGATATATTTCTATTTGCAGTAATGACTTTGAGTGCGCCCTTTTTTTTATTCCCAGCACCAACCCTCCTTTCGATGTCTTTCTCCATTTTTCCGTCCCTTGTAAACATGCTTCCCAGATACGTAAATTCGGTAACTTGCTCCAATTTCTCGCCCATCGCACTTATATCACAAATCGTCATACATTCTTCTTTCTCTAAAACCATCACTTTAGATTTAGACACATTCATCACCAGGTCACTCTTTTTGCATGCCTCATACATCCTTGACACTAAGGCTTGCAAATTTTCTTTACTGTCAGCGATTTAGGTCTATATTATTTGATTCTATTATTTTCGACCTGTTATTAAATGCAAGCCTAGCCTGATGTATACGGCTGTCAACCTCGCTCTTAGACCGACCGTCCCATGTTATTTTGCTCCCGAGGTAGACAAACTCCTTGGTGTTCTTTAGTGGAACTCCTGACATCGCTACTCTCATCTGATGTTGCGTTCGGCCTACAGTCAGCAGCTTTGTTTTGTCTTTATTTATCTTCATGTTGTAGCTATCTTGAAGAATGCTTTGCAAAGTTGTTGAGGCCTCTTGCAGTTAAAGAAGAAGAAGGTAAAAAGGCGTTAACAAGAGACGCTCACTTAACCACTCATAACTTCAGACTGAACTGAAATTTTATTTGAAACTTTGAAAGCACACGTTTTACTAACGATTCGTGAAATTAAAAGATTTTTTTAAGTCGTTTAAACCTATTTCCTAACTAACTAACCATCACGCCGACTCCACGAAGGGGTAGGCAGACAGAATGGACTGCCACACTTTTCTTTCCTGACATATTTCTCTCGCATCAACATTCGTACATCGTGTCATGCACGCGCGCCGATTTCTCACGTGGCCGACTCCTCACGTGGCCGACATTCAATATTTGATTTATTTGATCGTGCCACGTTTTCCTCGGTCTTGCGATTCTATTTCTAGATCCATTTACATCGTTAACATATACTTTTTTTACCATTCTTTCTTCATTCATCCTTTCCATTGTCCAAACCATCTTAATCCTCTCATTATCCTCTCATTATTTTGTTCATAACACCAGCATTCTGCGGTATATCCGCATTTCAAACGTCAAAAACAAATTAGCAAAAAAAAATCTATATTTGTCATTTATAGGATGTTTTTTTTAGAGGTTTGGTTTTTAAACTACCAACATTGTTTCTACAGACTGTCAATTTGACAGTTGACAGTTGATTTGTAGTCAGTACGTTTTGCCATTTAACCATAAATAGACTAACATCAGAACAGCGCTTACAAATTGTGCACATTTATTTTGAAAAATCATTGGAGTTCTGGTCCCATCACTAATGTATGGAAGCGAAGCATGGAACTGGCAGAAGAAGGGTGAAAGCAGAATAAATGTGGTAGAGATGAGGTCCCTAAGACGTATGTGTGGTAGAACGATATACGACAGAATCTCAAATGCTGATATAAGAAAGGAATGTAGAACGGAAGAAGGTATTATGAAAGGATCGCTGCGTTGGTTCGGACATATGGAACGCATGGGTGGAGAAAGAATGGTTAAGAAAGTATATGTTAATGATGTAAATGGGGTACGGACTCGAGGCAGACCAAGGAAAACATGGCATGATCAAATTAATCAAATTTTAAAGGTGGGTCATGTTAGAAGTCGGAGGAATCAACGTGTGTGTATGACTCGTTGTATGAATGTGGAGGAAGCTAGAGAGGTATGTCAGGATAGAGTAGTGTGGCAGTCCATTCTCTCTGCCTACCCCTGCGGGGAAATGGCGTGATGGTTTGTTTGTTTGTTTGGTTCGGTTTGCCAAACTTATCGTGCACTACGTTCTTTTTACGTTCGACATAATCGTCCATCTGAGCAAGTTATTCGGAAGACCATGGATCGTTTTTGCACCACGTACACTCTGGTGGATAATACGCATCCACAAAGCCGACAATTGTCGAAAATTGGACTTCACGATTGCGCTTCATTGGAGCTAGCCGTGGCGCTCATATGCCCGAAATCATATTTAAACAATAATGGCATAAAATTATCTAACTAACTAACTAACTAACTATCACGCCATTTCCCCGGAGGGGTAGGCAGAGAGGATGGGTCGCCACACTGGCCTGTCCTGGCACACCTCTCAGGATTCGTCCACATTCATACATCGCACCATGCACGCACGTCGATTATTCCGACTTCGAATGTGGCCGCCTTTTAGTAATTGGTTAATTTGGTCATGCCATGTTTTCCTCGGTCGTCCTCGGCTTCTTTTCCCACTCACGCTACTGCTTGTGTACAACTTTTTAACCATTCTACTCTCATCCATTCGTTCCATATGTCCGAACCATCTCAGGGATCCTTTTTTAATTTTATTCATGATGCAGTCATCTGTCTTACATTTCTTTCTTATTTCATCGTTCGGTATTCTATCATACGTTTTCCCGCACATTCTTCTTAGTGATCTCATTTCTACGGCGTTTATCCTGCTTTCATCCTTCTTTTGCCAGCTCCAAGCTTCACTTCCATAAAATTATCTATTAAATAAAACCAATATCATAGACATTAACATTATTTTAATGTGTTTTTTTTTTTCATTTTGAATATGAATATTTCACAGCGGAAATCTACAATTTAATAAGTGCATCTATTGAACAAAAATGTAACTATTTTAAAAACGTACTAACTTCATAATTAACGAATCGATTTCATATTCTAATAATATCATAATTAAACGGCACGTCAAAACGGTATACTAAGCTTTACTAAAATATATACTTAATTTAAATCAGTTTTAAATTAGATTTTAATATGTGTAGTTTACCGCTGCATTTTGCGCAAGCGCGCTGTATATTTACGCTAAGCGCTCTGCGCGAAGTTTTAAAAATATAGGAAACTGCATTACCGACAAAACAAACTTTGCATCACGAAGGCATTGACAGTTTTCGATTCGAGTTGTGCTAGGAAGTTGGCGTTGGGTCTTGACAGTTTTCGACTCAAGTTGTTGTGCTAGGAAGTTGGCGTTGGGTCGCCCGGTGAAAAAAGTGAGTAATTACAATGAAAATATTATAAATAAGCTTACTAAATAACTAAAACATATATCTATAATGTTTTAGCACGTTTTTAAATCGATTTATCATCCTCGGAGGTATAATATAAGCAATTATCTTCAAGCGGTTAGCCGTATAATTACCGAACTCGCTAGGCTTTGTTCCTCGATAATTGAATTAATTTTTACATTTTCCATCACAATGCACCGTTATTTTTATATTTGAGTGATCTGACACGCGCTTAGCGGCGCCCCAGACAGCCATTGCCGTCTGTGTCTGTTTTCATACACTTTTATCATTTTTAAATTAATAATTTTTTAATTAATTATAGCATGGCTTCTAATGAAGCAATATAAACCAAATTACAAGCGAATTCTACTTAAATATGTATATTATCACGTATATATCAATTAAAACTAACTAATTATTAGTTTAAAAGTAATATAATGAAGTTTATATATGTTTCTACGTAAAAAAATCGTATCTCAAATTATTACAAAGATTTTTTTGAGGTTATGATGCGGGTTTTATTTTTGTTTTTATTTAAACACGTGATGTTTTGTTTCAGTTTGTTCGGTTTTTGAACACCACCCCTTGCAAATAGACATCTTTCATATTAGTGAAAGCACGTTCAGAAGACATACTCTTGACTTTAGAGAGTATCTTGTCTTCCTAATGTCGAACCATCTCTCATGCGTTCCTGGTATTATATATTATATTTTACCTGTTCTCAATAGATGCCTTCAACATTAATATTGTTTGTAATAATGGTGTTCTTGTGCCGACCCTTATGTATGGAAGTAAAGCATGAAACTGGCAAATGAAGGATGAAAGTAGAATAAATGCAGTAGAAATGAGATCTCTAAGACGAATGTGTGTTAAATCTGTGTATGATAGACTGTCGAATGAAAATATAAGAAGTGAATGCGGTGCGAATGATGGTGTTACGAACAAAATAATGAAAGGGTCGTTAAGATGGTTTGGACACATGGAAAGAATGAGTGAAGACAGAATGGTGAATAAACTAACTGACTAACCATCACGCCGTCTCCCCGAAGGGGTAGGCAGAAAGAATGGACTGCCACACTTTTCTTTCCTGACATATTTCTCTCGCTTCCTCAACATTCATACATCGTGTCATGCACGAGCATCGATTTATCTGACTCCTCACATGGCCGACATTCAATATTTGATTTATTTGATCGTGTCACGTTTTCCTCGGTCTTCCGTTTCTATTTCTAGTTCCATTTACATCTGTATCATATCATTTTTTTACTATTCTTTCTTCATTCATTCTATCCATATGTCCAAACCATCTTAATGATCCTTTCATTATTTACGTTAATAGAGTATAGTTGTGGAAAATATTGTCTGAATATGGAATAAGTACAAAACTGATCACGGCAATTAAGTCGCTATACACGGAAAGCACTGCTAGTGTCAGAGTAAATGGAGATCTTACAGCCTGGTTTGATATCAATAGAGGTGTCCAACAGGGCTGCGTAATGTCCCCGTGGTTATTTAATCTGTATATGGACAAGTGTATGAAAAAGGTTGGATGCAGGTGCCAAAATGAGCGGAGTGTCAGTAAGCTGTCTCTTGTATGCGGATGACGCTGTGCTACTTGCAGACAACGAGCATGAACTACAAGTCCTGGTGTGAAATTTAAAAATAATTTAATTGCAGATGGTGGGAGACGATGAACCGATGGACCCGCTGGCCGACCCATTTGCATCCATCTCCAACGACCCTCTGACGCAGTACAACGGGAACGGCTACCACTCCGATTCCAGCGCGTCCTCGTACGGAGGCTACTCCCCGTCCATCAGCATCACGCCGACCATCGCCGGGCTCACGGTGCACAAGATCCCCGCATTCGGCAGCTCGCTGACCATAACCAAGATCGAGGACTCCCGCTACAAGCCGCAGAAGTCCTACGAGAAGCTGCAGTACGATGGCATCGTCACGGAGATGCCAAAGAAGCGCGGACGGAAGAAGGGATCGAAGAACAAGTTCAAACGCGGGATCCCGATCGAGACGTGGGAGCGGTGCGGCATCCAGTTCAGCAACGGTTCCCTCGTCATCACAAAGGTCGGAGAAAGCGGAGGTATTCGGGACCTGGTGGACAGAGATCGTGATATATCGCTGCTGCTAGGCAGCAAGAGTCCGATAGACGAGAACGGTAGAGTCAAACGGAAGTATACGAAGAGATTGAAACCTGATCAAGAGACGGAATACGTTAAACCAAGAGAATTAGAAGTTGGTGAGTTAATAATGGAACAAATTTTTTAAAGGGCTGGAAATTGACAGAAAAAGCATATTTTTTTTCCTGAACTTTGCTTTTTGAATAGTTATTGCAGACAAGAATTTATCAAGTAGAATAAACGCAGTAGAAATGAAGTCTCTTAGACGAATGTGTGGAAACTCTGTGTATGATAGAGTGTCGAATGAAAATATAAGAAATGAATGCGGTGCGAATGATGGTGTCATGAACAAAATAATGAAAGGATCATTAAGATGGTTCGGACACATAGAATGAAGAAAGAATGGTAAAAAAATTATATGTTAACGATGTAAATGGAACCAGAAATAGGGGAAAACCGAGGAAAACGTGAGGGCAACAACAAACCATCATTTCTCCCCAGGGGTAGTCAGAGAGAATGAACCGTCACACTACTCTATCCTGACACCTTGCTAGCTTCCTCCACATTCATACAGCGAGTCATACACGCACGCCGATTCTTCCGACTTCTGACATGACCAACTTTTAAAATTTGATTAATTTGGTCATGCCATGTTTTCCTCGGTCTACGTCGACTCCATACTCTGTATGATAATCGGAAGCGCTCATCGCAATGGCTGAACCCTGCCGAACCAGCCCAACCATGCCCCAAGCGAAAATTGACTCCAAAAAAGTTATTTGTGAGCGTTTGGTGGACTAGTGCTGGTGTCGTTCACTACAGCTTTCATATACATAATTAACGTATACTTTCTTAACCATTCTTTCTTCACCCATGCGCTCCATATGTCCGAACCAACGCAGCGATCCTTTCATAATACCTTCTTCCGCTCTACATTCCTTTCCAATATCAGCATTTGAGATTCTGTCGTACATCGTTCTACCACACATACATCTTAGGGACCTCATCTCTACCGCATTTATTCTACTCTCATCTTTATTCTGCAAGTTTCATGCTTCGCTTCCATACATACATAATGAGGAAAACGGATCAAATAAACAAAATATTTTATGTTAGCCATGTGAGGAGTCGGAGAAATCGACACGCGTGCATGAAACGATGTATGAATGTTGAGGAAGCGAATTGAGAAATATCTTAGGAAAGAAAAGTGTGGCAGTCCATTCTTTCTGCCCACCCCTTCGGAGAGACGGCTTGATGGTTAGTTAGTTGGTTTTTGTGTGTATTATTCATAGTCGAGACATATTGAACTAGCAGGCAAGCCAACGATCGGGCAAGACGACCGTCCGTCGGGTCCGCTAGTATTTCAATAAGATGTTATTGTATCATTTCCAGTTCCCGTTCCAACTCCGCTGCAAGTCTCCGGCAATTATGTCTCCGACCCATCTTCACGGCTGACGGTTGAGCTGGACCCCGCCTGCTACTTCCCCGATGAACCCTTCCCCAAAGAGTTCAAGGTAATAATAATCAATTGTATGATCAGATAATCTATGATCGTTGCAGGTGCCAAAATGAGCAGAGTGTCACTACTTTTTTATTCTTCTTGTCCTGTTCAAATCAAATCAAATCAGTTTATTAACTCGAAAGACATTACAAACAGGAAAATATTTCAGGCATCTATTAAGTACAGGTCAAATATTATATACATACAACAAAGTATCAGGAACGCATTAGAGATGGTTCCACTGCAGGAAGACAAGATACTTTCTAAAGTCGAGAGTATTTGTCCCCCGAACGTACCTTCACTAATATAAAAGACGTCGATCTCCGAGGAGACCGCGTTCAGCAGACTAATTGCTCTTCCCACCGGTGTCACCAGAGGCAGATTGGATCTGGTGGCCGGTTGGTAAAACAATCTGTGCTGTCGCTGTCGGAGAAATCTATCAGGGACAAAAAGACCAACACCCTCTAGCACGGTCGAGTTCTCGAAATATCCCCTGATTAATTTAAAGAAATGGGTAATGAGATGCCCATCTCTTCGAAGCTGTAAAGAATTGGTTCCGAGCATTCCTAAAAGAAATGCCGTGGGATAGAGCCACGGATAACTACCATACTCCCTCATGTAGAGATACCTCATACTGTTATACCTCCGTGGTGCATAGGGCCTCAAGGAACCTTCTCCACCCGACTCCATCGCATGCCTGATGCCTAACATAATCCCAAGTGACTGCTGCCTCGTCATGCAGGGCTCTTCTCCAGGTGACTCTAGGTCTGCCTCGCTTTCTCTTTCCCCCCATAGGGGATCAGTCTAGAACATCGTTTATCCGGACTAATTCGGACCCGAGGGATTCCGGATACCGATTTTCCGGATAAATAATGACAGGTTAAAACTCAAACACAGCGGGAGACTGACTGTCCGTAGGATAGGGGAAAACGAGAGGAGGGTGGATAAGAAGTTGTATAGGTATGGTGGTGTAAGCTTAGTCATGCGTAGGTCACGTCACGGTATAGAACGCATCATAATTTCTTTTAGGAATGCTCGGAACCAATTCTTTACAGCTTCGAAGAGATGGGCATCTCATAACCCATTTCTTTAAATTAATCAGGGGATATTTCACAGGCCGTGCTAGAGGGTGTTGGTCTTTTTGTCCCTGATAGATTTCTCCGACAGCGACAACACAAATTGTTTTACCTACCGGCCACCAGAACCAATCTGCCTCTGGTGACACTGGTAAGAAGAGCAATTAGTCTGCTGAACGCTGTCTCCTCGGAGATCGACGTCTTTCATATTAGCGAAGGTATGTTCAGGGGACAAATACTCTTGACTTTGGAAAGTATCTTGTCTACCTGCAGTGGAACCATCTCTAATGCGTTCCTGGTGTTATGTTGTATGTATATAATATTTGACCTGTACTCAATAGATGCCTTAAACATGTTGCTGTCTGTAATGTCTTTTGAGTTAATAAACTGATTTGATTTGATCATAATTGATGTTCCGTTTAACTGACGTCCGGATTTTTCCAGATGCGTCGGAAGCGCAGGAAGGTGTCGAAGGGAGGTGAGGTGCTGCGGTTTACCTGCGACATCTGCCGCAAGGGGTTCAAGTGCTCCAAGGGCGTGCAGGCGCACAAGAGCAGCAAGCACGGCGTGGAGGACCTCAGCTGCTGCTACCCCTGCGAGTGCTGCGAGCTGGTAACCCTCCCTGACCAACTTCCTTTCTTCTTCTCTGGCGTTACAACCCTCGGTGGATCTTAGCAATGCCGCTTTGTGTATATACATCTCTCCGAAGGGGTAGGCAGAATAAATAGACTGCCACACTTTTCTTTCCTGACATACTTTTCAATTCCCTTCTTCAACATTCATACATCGTGTCATGCACGCGCGTCGATTTCTCTGACTCCTCACGCGAAGCACGGAACTTGCAAAAGAAAGATGATGAAAGTAGAATAAATGCAGTAGAAATGAGATCTCTTAGACGAATGTGTGGCATAATCTGTGTATGATAGTGTCAAATGAAAATATAAGGAGTGAATGGTTTGGACACATTGAAAGAATGAAGTGAAAAAAAGTATTTGTGAACGATGTAAATGGAACCAGAAATAGAGGAAGACCGATGAAAACATGGCACGATCAAATAAATCAAATATTGAATGTCGGCCATGTGAAGAGTCAGAGAAATCGACGCGCGTGCATGACACGATGTATGAATGTTGAGGAAGCGAATTGAGAAATATGTCGGGAAAGAAAAGTTTGGCAGTCCATTCTTTCTGCCTACCCCTTCGGAGAGACGGCGTGATGGTTAGTCAGTTTGTTTCATTTTATAAATCGATGCGTAAATATATAATGGAGGAATACTTAAAATCTGAACCTTGTATTTATTATATGTATAGAGATATTGATGGTTATTAGAAGCAACGTGTAGAAGATACCCATCACAGGGAAGGGAGGGTTAATACATTTTATAAAAGAATCTTTTTGATTTCTAGATTTTCCCGCTGAAGCGTGATCTAGCGCAGCATATCGCGGAGCACCGCGACGATCGAGGCCGTCTGCCGTGCCCGGAGCCGACCTGCCGGGCTGCGGAGGCGGACCCCTCTGCTCTAGCCAGGCACAAGGAGTTGCAGCACCCCTACCTCGGCACGCTGGGCCGCAGCTGGTTCCACACCTGGGGAGACAGGTGATCTACGCCACGTCACCGGAACCCGTCTCATTACCTCGAAGAGACGGCTCCCCACGGTCGATACGAGACGTTTGATAGAATTTAATCGAGACGAGACATTTGATCCAAAATTCTAACCTAACCAACTAATTAACCATCACGCCGTCTCCCCGAAGAACCAAACATGAATTTATCATCTGAAGGGCTCTGTAGAAAATGCTCTGTTTTATGAACTAGTTAAAAATAAACCGAATTTACGTATCTGGGAAGCATGTTTACAAGAGACGGAAAAATGGAGAAAGACATCGAAAGAAGGGTTGGTGCTGGGAATAAAATAAATGGCGCACTCAAAGTCATCACTGCAAATAGAAATATATCCACAGAAGCAAAGACGGCAGTACACAATGGAGTTCTAATGCCAACCCTCATGTATGGAGCTGGCAAAAGAAGGATGAAAGCCGGATAAACGCCATAGAAATGAGATCACTAAGAAGAATGTGCGGGAAAACGTTGTATGATAGAATACCGAACGATGAAATAAGAGAGAAATGTAAGGCAGATGACTGCATCGTGGATAAAATTAAAAAAGGATCCATGAGATGGTTTGGACATATGGAACGAATGGACAAGAGTAGAATGGTTAAAAAGTTGTACACAAGCAGCAGCGTGAGTGCAAAAAGAAGCCGAGGACGACCGAGGAAAACATGGCATGACCAAATTAATCAATTACTAAAATGCGGCCACATTCGAAGTCGGAATAATCGACGTGCGTGCATGGTACGATGTATGAATGTAGAGGAAGCCCGAGAGGTATGCCAGGACAGGGCATTGTGGCGATCCATCCTCTCTGCCTACCCTACCGGATAAATGCCGCGAGGGCTGCACCTGACGCAGTCCATCAACATTTTCATCGGGAAAGGATCATTTGAAAGAGATGACCTTCCGGGAAACTGTGTGATGCTTAGTTTTGCATTTTATTTACTTCGTTTTGACCGTGGTGGAGCCGTTTTTACATCGAGAGCATTTCTTCGTTCACCGGTGGATCCGTTAAATGTGTAAGCTTCGAGGATACGAGGACGGATCTTATCGGATAGTTTCAATTATGGCTTCTACGAAGCAAGATCCACAATGTCTCCGACTGTGTGTGTCCCACAAGCCTTAGACCAGTATAGGCCCACGAGTATTATAGATTAGAAAACAACCATAGGAACAAAATGCGCTTTCAACCCAATTTTTATATAAATATACTTTTTATATCGTCCTAGATAAACTATTAGATATGTAAGAATATCGTTTTTAAACTTTTAATTGTATTCATTTTTAAATTCTTAGTGAAATGCCAGTGTATCGCTGGTGATAATTTATGTATTAAACATTGAAATGTGAACGAATCACATTTGATATAAATCAAAATTGATGTGGGTTAATGTGGATATAACCTTTATATGTAAACGTGTCATATGTGTGATTCGTTGATATGAGAATGTATCACTTTTGATATATATCTAATAATGTGGTTTAATGTGGATATCTTTTGATGTGTGAATGTATCACATGTGTATCAATGTTGATATGCGAATGTATCACATTTGATATATATCAAAATTGATACGTATGTAATAATGTGGGTTAATCTGGATATCTTTGATATGTGAATGTATCACATGTGTATCGTTTTTTATATATGAAAACGTATCACATTTGATATATATCAAAATTGATACGTATGTAATGATGTGGGTTAATGTGGATATCAAGCTCAATAAGTTAATGTGTCACATATGCGTATCAATGTTAATATGACATTGTATCACATTTGATATATATCTAATTTGATGCATATAATATAATAATGTGGTTTAATGTGGATATCTTTGATATGTGAATATATCACATGTGTATCAATGTTGATATGAGAATGTATCAGATTTGATATTTATCAAAATTGATACGTAGGTAATAATTGATATAATAAATTGATACATATGTTGATATGAGAACGTATCATATTTGATATATATCAAAATTGATACGTATGTATGATGTGGTTTAATGTGGATATCTTTGATATGTGAAGGTTTCACATCTGTATCAACGTTGATATGAACACGTGTCACATTTGATATATATCAAAATTGATACGTATGTATTGATGTGGATTAATGTGGATATCTTTGATATGTGAATGTATCACATGTGTATCGACGTTGATATGATAACATATTACATTTGATATATATCAAAATTGATATGTATGTAATGATGTGGATATCAGCCTCAAGATGTAAACGTGTCACATGTGTGATTCAACATTAATATGAGAGCGTATCACATTTGATATATATCAAAATTGATACGTATGTAATGAAGTGGGTTAATGTGGATATCTACCTTGATATTCAAATGTGTCTTATGTGTGATTCAACGTTGAAATGAGAACATATCACATTTGATATATATCTAAATTATATGTAATAATGTGGGTTAATATGGATGTCTGATATGTGAAGGTATCACATTTGTATCAACTTTGATATGAACACGTATCACATTTGATATATATCAAAATTGATACGTATGTAATAATGTAGGTTAATGTGGATATCTTTGATATGTGAATGCATCACATGCGTATCAACGTTGTTTTGAAAAGGTATCACATTGTTATAAATTAATATTTATACATTTGTGATCACATTTATAATAATGTGAGTTAATGGGGATATCAACCTTGATATGTTAATGTATCACATGTGATAATGTGTGTATCTCATTTGATATGCAAATGTATAAAATATGGTACATATTAATGTTGTACTCATTGTATCAGATGTGATACATTAATATATGAATGTATCAAATGTGATACTATGAGTATGAATGTATCAAATGTGATACTATGAGTATGAATGTATCAAATGTGATACTATGAGTATGAATGTATCAAATGTGATACTATGAGTATGAATGTATCAAATGTGATACTATGAGTATGAATGATACGTTTGTAATGATGTGAATTATTTCTAATATCAGGCTTGATATGTAAATGTCATATGTGTGATTCAACGTTGATATGAGAACGTATCACATTTGATATATATCAAAATTGATACGATTGTAATGATGTGGATATCACATGTGATACTGTATGTATTATGTATCACATTGATAAGAAAATGTCTGATGTTAAAGTTATCAATGTGTTTTAATGTATTTATCGTCATCTATACACAGATGTATCATATTATATAATGTTTGTATCAACATTGATACTATGACCCTTTGATTACACTTTCGGTACCCCTCAACCTTGATAAATTATTTGAAATATTAGTAGAAATTTCAATATTGCATGTGATATCGTAGGAATATATCTTATTTGAACACTATATGAAGGAATATCAAATGTGATACAAGTCAAGCTACAGTATTGATATGAGACGTATAGTCCAACTACCTCAGAAATTTTAATAATACGATAAGTGCCTTTAAAATAATTACTTTTAAACTAATTATCACTCATAAGAAAGGAATGTAGAGCGGAAGAAGGTATTATGAAAGGATCGCTGCGTTGGTTCGGACATATGGAACGCGTGGATCGAGAAAGAATGGTTAAGAAAGTATACGTTAATGATGTAAATGGGGTACGGAGTCGAGGCAGACCGAGGAAAACGTGGCATGACAAAATTAATCAAATTTTAAAGGTTGGTCATGTTAGAAGTCGGAGGAATCGACGTGCGTGTATGACTCGTATGAATGTGGAGGAAGCTAGAGCGGTGTGCCAGGATAGAGTAGTGTGGCGGTCCATTCTATCTGCCTACCCCTGCGGTGAAACGGCATGATGGTTTGTTTGTTTGTAACTAATTGACTAACTGTCTCTCCGAAGGGGTAGGCAGAAAGAATGGACCGCCGCACTGTTCTTTCCTTACATTCTCTCGCTTCCTTAACGTTCATACACCGTGTCATGCACGCACATCCATTTCTCCGACACGTGGCCATGCCATAAATATTTAATTTATTTGTACATGCCACATTTTTCTAGGTATTAATCTATTTCTGGCTTTGTTCACGTCATTTATATATTATACTTTCTTTGTCATTCTGTATTCATTCTATCCACGTGTCCAAACCATCTTAACGACCCTTTCATTATTTTGTTCATAACACCATCATTCGCAACGCATTCACTTCTTATATTTTCATTCGACACTCTATCATACACAGAGTATCCATACATTTGTCTAAGAGATCTCATTTCTACTGCATTTCATCCTTCTTTTACCAGTTCCATGCTTCGCTTCCGTACATAAAGGTCGGTACAAGAACTCCATTGTGCACTGCCATTTTAGCTTGTTTGCGATGACAACTTTAAGTGCACCATTCACTCATTTTCTCCATAACGCTTCCTTAATAAAAGGTCAGCAAAGATAATAGACTGACACAACTCTCTAGCTTCCTCCACATTCATACAACGATTCGTACACGCACGTCGATTCTTCCAACTTCATTAGAAGCCAATGCCCAACCTTTAAAAATTGATTGATTTGGTATTGCCATGTTTTCCTCGGTCTTCCTCGACTCTGCATTCATTCACTTCTTATATTTGCATTTGACACTCTATCATATACAGGTTTTATCACACATTCGTCTAAGAGATCTCATTTCTACTGCATTTATTCTACTTACATCCTTATTTCGCCAGTACCATGCTTCACTTTCATACACAAGGATCGACACGAGAACACAATTGTGTATCTCACATACATCTAAGAGATCTTATCATTTATTCTGTTCTGTACATAAGTGTTGGAACTACAACTCCATTGTGAACGGCTATTTTCACTCTAACTAACTAACATAATGCGGTCTCGCCGAAGTGGTGGACAGAATTAATGGACAGCCGCGCTTTTCTTTATCTTGTTTCCTCATCATTCATACATCGTGTCATGCACGCACGTCGATTTCTCAGACTCATCACGTGCCCGTGACATTAAATATTTTATTTCTTTTCTCGTTGTCAGTAATGTATCGAATGAGAGGAATATTATATGAAGGGAGTGTTGCCCTAATAAATGCCTTAAATGAATTTTAATTAGTGCCTAATTACGATGCGGTGTTGCCATCATTGGAAGACACGTCCGTGCTTGTATCGCCTGGGCTGCAGCAGTGTCTTTGGATGGTTTGGTAGGTGAAATGCATCATTAACTCCAAGTATTATAGATTTTTTTAAATTTTACAATTCTAGTTAAATATTTGTACATAGAGATGCAGTTTAATAAAATTTGTGATATGTTTATTGAGTTGTGTTATTTCCACCCTATTTTGTCATAAGATGGAGACACCAAGTGTCATAAGACGGAAACACCAAGTATTGTAAGATGCAGACACCAAATATCGTAAGAAGGGGGCACCAAGTATTGTAAGATGGAGACACCAAGTATCGTAAGAAGGAGGCACCAAGTGTCATAAGACGGAGACACCAAGTATTGTAAGATGGAGACACCAAGCTTCATAACACGGAGACACCAAATGTCTTCAGACGGAGATACCAAGTATTGTAAGATGTAAGCACCAAGTATCTTAAGAAGGAGGCACCAAGCGCCGTAAGATGAAGACACCAAGCGTCATAACACGGAGAAACCAAGCGTCGTAAGATGAAGACACCAAGCGTCTTAAGACGGAGACACCAAATGTCATAAAACGGAGACATCAAGTGTTGTAAGATGTAAACACCAAGTATTGTAACAAGGAGGCGTCCAAGCGTCGTGAGATGGAGACACCTAGCGTCTTAAGACGGAGATACCAAGTATTGTAAGATGGAGACACCAAGCGTCATAAAACAGAGACACCAAGTGTTGTAAGACGGAGTATGTGAGTATGATATGTTTATTTGCTTATGTTTTTCCACATTAATGTGCCATAAGACATAGATATCATGCGTCATAAGACGGAGACACCAAGTATTGTAAGAAGAAGACACCAAGTATTTATAAGAAGGAGGCACCAAGCATCGTAAGATGGAGTATATGAGTATGACGTGTTTATTTACTTATGTTTTTCCACATTATTGTGTCATAAGACAGAGATATCAAGCGTCATAAGACGGAGACACCAAGTGTCATAAGACACAGACACCAAGTATTGTAAGATGGAGACAATAAGCGTCGTAAGACAGAATATGTGAGTATGATATGTTTATTTGCTTATGTTTTTCCACATTAATTTGCCATAAGACAGAGGTATCATGCGTCATAAGACTGAGACACCAAGTATTGTAAGAAGAAGACACCAAGTATTATAAGAAGGAGGCACCAAGCATCGTAAGATGGAGTATATGAGTATGACGTGTTTATTTACTTATGTTTTTCCACATTATTGTGTCATAAGACGGAGACATCAAGCGTCATGAGACGGAGACACCAAGTGTCGTAAGACAAGAATAGGTAAGTATGATATGTTTATTTGGTTGTGCTATTTCTACATTATTGCGTCGTAATACGGAGACACCAAGCGTCATAAGTTGAAGAAGGCTAGTATGATATGTTTATTTGCTTGTGTTATTTTTTAAAAATCGAATTTTAACCGTTATCTAAACGAAGTTATCAACACTAAAAAACATGCGTCTTAACTCTTCAGTGGCGCTGCTCATAAAGGTATTCTGACAGCGGTCTAATATGTATGAAATATATATAAAACTAGTCACAATTCATTCAACTTTCAATATTTATCGCCAGAGTAAAAATTCATAAAAACGCAGTGTAACCCTATTTGCGTGTGGCGATAGCGCTGATGGCGCTTACAACAATTCAACAGCGGTCTAGTAACTTCGCAAATCTATGAAAACGTGTAAAAATAATTATTAGTTCCGAAGTTTGCCGCGCGCATATATTTTTACGGCGTTTTTTCAAATGATATAATTAACATCAAATTACAAATATATCAACTTAAGCAACGATGGTGGTGCATAATGGAGGTCGAGTGCCAACCCTTGTGTATTGAAGTGACGGCAGAAGAAGGATGGAAGTAGAATAAATGCCGTATAAATGAGATCACTAAGAAGAATGTGAAAAAGTTATAGAATATCTAATGAAACTAACTAACCATCACGCCATTTCGCCAGGGGTAGGCAGAGAGGATGGATCGCCACAATGCTCTGTCCTGGCATACCTCTCGGGCTTCCTCTACATTCATACATCGTACCATGCACGCACGTCGATTATTCCCACTTGGAACGTGGCCGCCTTTTAGTAATTGATTAATTTGGTCATGCCATGTTTTCCTCGGTCGTCCTCGGCTTCTTTTTCCACTCACGCTGCTGCTTGTGTACAACTTTTTAACCATTTTACTCTCATCCATTCGTTCCATATGTCCAAACCATCTCAGGGATCCTTTTTTAATTTAATCCATGGTACAGTCATCTGCCTTACATTTCTTTCTTATTTCATCGTTCGGTAATCTATCATACAACGTTTCCCGCACATTATTCTTAGTGATTTCATTTCTACGGCGTTTATCTTACTTGCCAGCTCCAAGCTTCACTTCCATTCACGAGGGCTGGCACTAGAACCTCACTGTGTACTGCCATCTTTGCTTCTGTGGATATATTTCTATTTGCAGTAATGACTTTGAGTGCGCCATTTATTTTATTCCCAGCACCAACCCTTCATTCGATGTTTTTCTCCATTTTTCCGTCTCTTGTAAACATGCTTCCCAGATACGTGAATTCGGTAACTTGCTCCAATTTCTCGCCCATCGCACTTATCTAATGATGAAGTAAGAAAGGAATGCAAGGCGGTTGAATGCGTGATAAATAAAATTAATAAAGGGTCACTAAGTTGGTTTGGACATATGAAAAGAATGGAAGAGGGAAAATGGTTAAAAAGATATGTACAAGTAGTGTGAATGGAAAAATAAGTCGTAGAACGCCAAGCGAAGACATGGCATTACCAAATTAACCAAATCTTTGAAAGGCGGCCATGTTCGAAGTAGGAACAATCGACGAGCGTGCATGTCACGATGTGTGAAAGTAGAAGAGGCGCGAGAGTTACGTCAGGATAGAACAGTGTAGCGATCCATCCTCTCTAAACTAACCATCACGCCGTCTCCCCGAAGGGGTAGGCGGAAAGAATGGACTGCCACACTTTGCTTTCCTGACATACTTCTCAATTCGTTTCTTCAAGATTCATACATCGTGTCATGCACGCACGTATATTTTTCCGACTCCTCGCGTGGATGACATTCAATATTTGATTTATTTCATCGTGCCACGTTTTCCTCGGCCTTCCTCTTTATTTAATTCCGTTTACATCATTAAAATATACTTCTTTACCATTTTTTCCATGTGTCCAAACCATCTTAATGTTCCTTTTATTATTTTGTTCATAACACCATCATTCGCACCGCATTCACTTCTTATATTTTCATTGGATACTCTATCATACACAGAGTATCCACACATTCGTCTAAGAGATCTCATTTCTACTGCATTTATTCTACTTTCATCCTTCTATTGCCAGTTCCACGCTTCGCTTCCATACATAAGGGTCGGTAGAAGAACACCAAGGTGTGTCACCGAATCTTAACTTATTGATTAACAATCCAGTCTGCAACATTAGCGTGAATGGTGAAAATCTGGAGCAAGTAGATGAGTTTGTTTATTTTGGAAGTATGTTTACAGTGGAGAGGGATATTGAAAGAAGGTTCGGGGCGTCAATATCAAATTGTACAATTAAAGTTGTCTGAAGCAAAGATGGCAGTACACAATAAAGTTCTAGTGCCAACCCTCATGCATGGAAGTGAAGCTTGGAGCTGGCAAAACAAGGATGAATGCCGTAGAAATGAGATCACCAAGAATAATGTGCGGGAATACGTTGTATGGTAGAATACCGAACGATGAAATAAGAAAGAAATGTAAGGCAGATGACTGCATCATGGATAAAATTAAAAAAGGATCCTTGAGATGGTTTGGACATATGGAACGAATGGATGAGAGTAGAATGGTTAAAAAGTTGTACACAAGCAGCAGCGTGAGTGGAAAAGAAGCCGAGGACGACCGAGAAAAACATGGCATGAAAACAAAGGCGGCCACATTCCAAGTCGGAATAATCGACGTGCATGCATGGTACGATGTATGAATGTAGAGGAAGCCAGAGAGGTATGCCAGGACAGAGCATTATGGCGATCTATCCTCTCTGCCTACCCCTCCAGGGAAATGGCGTGATGGTTAGTTAGTTAGTTAGTTAAAAAGAAGACAATTGTCGAAAATTTGTTTTCACGATTGCACTTTATTCGAGCTAGCCGTGGCGCTCATATGCCCGAAATCATATTCAAACAATAATGGCATAAAATTATCTATTAAATAAAGCCAATATCATAGACATTAACATTATTTTAACGTGTTTGTTTTCATTTTGTATTTGCATACCTCAAAATATTCACATTTCAAATGCATCTTGCTGCTAGAGCGATAGAACGTTAGTTCAGTTTTTCACCGCGCGCACTAGCGCCAAGGTAACGTCACCTTCTCGCGTGGCAACACTGTTTACCTTCAGAATTTTTTATTAGTTCCACAATGGCGGTCTTGTCAACCGTCGCGGCTGTCGTATGGTCGCTGTTTTTTACCCCGTTTCTCTTGTTTATATTGTGCATCATCTTCCTCGCGTCCATCGGCAAGTCGCTGGGGGTGAGGAGACTATACGTGAACGTGCTGCTGAAGCTCTTCGAGGTGAGTTGCAGTCAAAAATGCCAGTTTCTACGATACGTCGCGGCGATGACAGTGACTCATATTGATAAGTGTTTGGGTCGCATTTTGGACCCGATTCTCTCAAAATTTCAAGTTTTAATATATTATTTCGAAGCCCCATCATACACAAGACATAACATCTAAAAAATACAGCCATTGCAGTCTTCTACGACTCAAATTGTGTGCATATAATTTTAGGTTATGCGCCGGTTTACGAGTGTAGAATACATTCTTTAAAAAATTGTTATTTAACTTTGTTAAATAATCAAACATCACTCGACATTATTGAATGTCAGACAAACAAGATCTTATCTATATATTTGTATTACATAAACAGACAGTAATTTAATTAATACGTTAAATAGCTTTTATTTTTATCAAAGAAAAGCCTATCCAAAAAGGCATTGCACAATTATGTTCTTGTAACGATACTTATATATGGAAGCGAAGTTTGAAACTGGCAAAAGAAGGATGAAAGTGGAATAAATGCAGTAGAAATTAGATCTCTTAGACGAATGTGTGATACTCTGTATATAGTAGTGTCGAATAAAAATATAAGAAGTGAAGCTAAAATGGCAGTGTACAATGGTGTTCTTGTACCGATTCTTATGTATGGAAGCGAAGCATGGAACTGGTAAAAGAAGGATAAAAATAGAATAAATGCAGTAGAACGATGTAGTATGGTACGTTAACGATGTACATGGAGTAAGGAGTCGAGGTAGACCGAGGAAAACATGGCATGACCAAATTAATCTAATATTAAAGGTAGGTCATGGCAGAAGCCGGAAGAATCGACGTGCGTGTATGACTCGCTGTATGAATTTGGAGGAAGCTAGAGAGGTGTGTCAAGATAGAGTAGTGTGGCGGTCCATTCTCTCTGCCTACCCCTGCGGGGAAACGGCGTGATGGTTTGTTGTTGTTGTTGTTGCAGTAGAAACGAGATCTCTTAGATGAATGTGTTAAAATCTGTACGAGTGTAGAATGAAAATATAAAAAGTGAAGCTAAAATGGCATTGCACAATGGTGTTCTTGTACCGATTCTTATGTATAGAAGCGAAGCATGGAACTGGCATAAGAAGGATGAAAATATAATAAATGCAGTAGAAATGAGACCTCTTAAACGAATGTGTGAATACTCTGTGTATGATAGAGTGTCGAATGAAAATATAAGAAGTGAATGCGATGCGAATGATGGTGTCATGAACAAAATAATGAAAGGATCATTAAGATGGTTTGGACACATGGAAACGTGTCCAAAATTTGATTTATTTGATCGTGCCACGTTTTCCTCGGTATTCCAATTCTATTTCTAGTTCCATTTACATCGTAAAATATGTATTTCTTTTACCATTCTTTCATTCATTCATTTTTTCCATGTGTCCAAACCATCTTAATGATAAACTAACTAACCATCACGCCGTCTCCCCGAAGGGGTAGCCAGAAAGAATGGACTGCCACACTTTTCTTTCCTGACATATTTCTCAATTCGCTTACTCAACATTCATACATCGTTTCGTGCACGCACGTCAATTTTTCCGACGTGACCGACATTCAACATTTGATTTAATCGATCGTGCCACGTTTTCCTCGGTCTTCCCCTATTTCTGGTTCCATTTACATCGTTAACATGTAATTTTTTTTACCATTCTTTCTTCATTCATTATTTCCATATGTCCAAACCATCTTAATAATCCTATCATTATTTTGTTCATGACACCATCATTCGCACCGCATTCACTTGTTATATTTTCATTCGACACTCTATCATACACAGAATATCTACACATTCGTCTTAGAGATCTCATTTCTACTGCATTTATTCTACTTTCATCCTTCTTTTGCCAGCTCCAAGCTTTACTTCCATACATAACGGTTGGCACTAGAACTCCGTATCTTAGACGAATGTGGGAACAATCTGTGTGTGATAGAGTGTCGAATGAAAATATAAGAAGTGAATGCGGTGCGAATGATGGTGTTATGAACAAAATAATGAAAGGATCATTAAGATGGTTTGGACACATGGAAAGAATGGTAAAAAAAGTATATGGTAACGATGTAAATGGAACTAGAATTAGAATCGGAAGACCGAGGAAAACGTGGCACGATTAAATAAATCAAATATTGAATGTCATCCACGCGAGGAGTCGGAAAAATATACGTGCGTGCATGACACGATGTATGAATGTTGAGGAATCGAATTGAGAAATATGTCAGGAAAGAAAAGTGTGGCAGTCTATTATTTCTGCCTACCGCTTCGGAGAGACAGCGTGCATTTATCACACATTTGTCTAAGAGATCTCATTTCTACTGCATTTATTCTAATCTTTCATCCTTGTTTTGCCAGTAGAAGTAGAAGAAGAAGAAGAAATCGTAGCGGCGTGTATGACACGATGTATGAATGTTAACGAAGCGAATTGAGTAAAATGGCAGGAAAGAAAAGTGTGGCAGTCTATTCTTTCTGCCTACCTTTTCAGCGAAACGGCGTGTTGGTTAGTTAGTTTTAAATTCCATTTTTTTTCCAGGTTTTCTTTTAACAAGATTTAAAATGTGTAGACAATACTCTGCACCGTTATTTGTGTGCCTCTTTTTAAGCACAAGGAAAGTTTATAATCGAATATGTATGTAACATAAGTATATAGTCTTCTAGTATAAATGTGAGAGTGTGAAGGATGGTATTGCGATAGCTTATGTATGCTAATACCGTTTTCACTTGCTTTCATAACTATTTCACAACCAAATGTGAAGGCTAGAGAAGCGTGTCAGGATGGAAGAGTGTGGCGGTCCACCGTCTCTGCCTATTGTGTTAGAAACGACAGTGCACGACACGCTGTATGAATGTGAAGGCTAGAGAAGCGTGTCAGGATGGAAGAGTGTGGCGGTCCACCGTCTCTGCCTATTGTGTTAGAAGCGGAAACAGTGCACAACACGCTGTGTGAATGTGAAGGCTAGAGAAGCGTGTCAGGATGGAAGAGTGTGTCATCCATTGTCTTTGCCTATTGTGTAAGAAGCAGGAACAGTGCACAACACGTTGTATGAATGTGAAGGCTAGAAAAGCGTGTCAGGATGGAAGAGTGTGTCATCCATTGTCTCTGCCTATTGTGTTAGTAGCGGGAACAGTGCACGACACGCTGTATGAATGTGAAGACTAGAAAAGCGTGTCAGGATGGAAGAATGTGTCATCCATTGTCTCTGCCTATTGTGTTACAAGTGGAAACAGTGCACGACACGCTGTATGAATGTGAAGGCTAGAGAAGCGTGTCAGGATGGAAGAGTGTGGCGGTCCACCGTCTCTGCCTATTGTGTTAGAAGCGACAGTGCATGATTGCTGTGTGAATGTGAAGGCTAGAGAAGCGTGTCAGGATGGAAGAGTGTGGCGGTCCACCGTCTCTGCCTATTGTGTTAGTAGCGACAGTGCACGACACCCTGTATGAATGTGAAGGCTAGAGAAGCGTGTCAGGATGGAAGAGTGTGGCGGTCCACCGTCTCTGCCTATTGTGTTAGAAGCGACAGTGTACGACACGCTGTATGAATGTGAAGGCTAGAGAAGCGTGTCAGGACGGAAGAGTGTGGCGGTCCACCGTCTCTGCCTAATGTGTTAGAAGCGACAGTGCACGACACGCTGTATGAATGTGAAGGCTAGAGAAGCGTGTCAGGATGGAAGAGTGTGGCGGTCCACCGTCTCTGCCTATTGTGTTAGAAGCGACAGTGCATGACACGCTGTATGAATGTGAAGGCTATAGAAGCTTGTCAGGATGGAAGAGTTTGGCGGTCTACCATCTCTGGCTATTGTGTTAGAAGCGACAGTGCACGACACGCTGTATGAATGTGAAGGCTAGAGGAGCGTGTCAGGATGGAAGAGTGTGGCGGTCCACCGTCTCTGCCTAATGTGTTAGAAGCGACAGTGCATGATAGCTGTATGAATGTGAAGGCTATAGAAGCGTGTCAGGATGGAAGAGTTTGGCGGTCTACCATCTCTGGCTATTGTGTTAGAAGCGACAGTGCACGACACGCTGTATGAATGTGAAGGCTAGAGGAGCGTGTCATGATGGAAGAGTGTGGCGGTCCACCGTCTCTGCCTATTGTGTTAGAAGTGACAGTGCATGACACGCTGTATGAATGTGAAGGCTATAGAAACGTGTTATCGATATTATAACATTATTATGGAAAATACCAAAGCATATATTACCTCTGCTAATCTTCGATAAGATGTTATCTTCTTTCAATGCACCAGTTATGTACCGACATTTCTTTTATTTGATATCAAAATTAAAAATTAACCAATCTAAAATAACACAGAAATAATGGACCGCCACACTCTTCCATCCTGACACGCTTCTCTAGCCTTCACATTCATACAGCGTGTCGTGCACTGTCGCTACTAACACAATAGGCAGAGACGATGGACCGCCATACTCTTCCATCCTGACACGCTTCTCTAGCCTTCACATTCATACAGCTATCATGCACTGTCGCTTCTAACACAATAGGCAGAGACGATGGACCGCCATACTCTTCCATCTTGGCACGCTTCTCTAGCCTTCACATTCATACAGCGTGTCGTGCACTGTCGCTACTAACACAATAGGCAGTGACGATGGACCGCCACACTCTTCCATCCTGGCACGCTTCTCTAGCCTATACATTCTCCTGGAAAACGGTGTGATGGTTAGTTGTTAAGAAATTATGACCTTTAATCTGTAAACTGATATCAGTTCGAGATATTAAGCTATACGATTTATACCATATCAAGATAACATCGATTACTTCGAATATTATCAATTGTTAAGGTATCATTTAAAAATAGAATTAATTTTATTTTTCAATAGACAATACCAAATTAGTGTATGAAAGTGTGGTAAGGGTTGGATGCCGGCGCCAAAATAAGCGGATGTCATAGCTAGTTCTCCAGTATTCAAATCGCCTATAGCTAGTTCCCCAATCACCACACATCTCATAGCTAGTTCCCCGTTTACCACCCGTTTTATAGCTAGTTCTCCTATCACCACATTGCACAATAGCTAACCAAACCCCCTTAATCACATTCTCATGGCTTTAACTCTTTAAAATCTGGTAGACGCTTCTTATATTTATGTAACAATAGTCGGCTTCCCGTTTACAACGTTTTCCCGCACATTCTTCTTAGTGATCTCATTTCTACGGCGTTTATACTGCTTTTATCCTTCTTTTGCCAGCTCCAAGCTTCACTTCCATACATGAGGGTTGGCACTAGAACTTCATTATATATTTCTATTTGCTATTTGCAGTAATGACTTTGAGTGCGCCATTCTTTCCATATGTCCAAATCATCTTAATGACAAACAAACAAACCATCACGCCGTTTCCCCGCAGGGGTAGGCAGAGAGAATGGACCGCCACACTACTCTTTCCTGGCAAACCTCTCTAGCTTCCTCCATATTCATACAACGAGTCATACACGCACGTCGATACCTCAGACTTCTAACATGACCAACCTTTAAAATTTGATTAATTTGGTCATGCCATGTTTTCCTCGGTCTGCCTCGACTCCGTACCCCATTTACATAATTAACGTATACTTTCTTAAACATTATTTCTCCATCCATGCGTTCCATATGTCCGAACCAACGCAGCGATCCTTTCATAATACCTTCTTCCGCTCTACATTCTTTTCTTATATTAGCATATGAGATTCTGTCGTATATCGTTCTACCACACATACGTCTTAGGGACCTCATCTCTACCGCATTTATTCTGCTCTCATCCTTCTTCTGCCATTTTCGTGCTTCGCTTCCGTACATTAGGGTTGAGACCAGAACTCCATTGTGAACGGTTATTTTCGCTTTCATCTTAATGACCCTTTCATTATTTTGTTCATGACACCATCATTCGCACCGCATTCACTTCTTATATTTTCATTCGACACTCTATCATACACGGGGTATCTACACATTCGTTTAAGAGATCTTAACTTAACTTAATAATGAATAATTTATTCAATATTATTTTAAAGTTCTTGCTGGTTAAGTGCCTAATTACAGCTAATTTAAAAAAAACGGTGGATACGTGTAACATAAATTAAATAAACACAAAAGTCCGGATCGTCCATGTCAACATGTGCAACATCGAAAAAAACATTATGTGTTATTACATTATGTGCTAAATTAAAAAAAACGGTAGATACGTGGAACATAAATTAAATAGACAATATGTGCAACATCTAAATATAACATTTTGTGTTAAATTATTTTTATTTTGTTATTTTATTTGTTTAAGATTTATTTGGTGGGTGTTGGACGATGGAAGTGTGCGCGGGAGATGCCTATTGGTGGCGATGAGGTTCGCAACCCATCACACCGCGTCTCCCGCGGGGCGAAAAGAGAAGGATGGAGTGCCGCATCAGTAAAAGTGTGACAGTCCATTCTCTCTGCCTACCCTTTCGGGGAGACGGCGTAATGGTTAGTTAGTTAGTTAGTTAGTAACTTAACTTATCTTAGGTTTATTAATAGCCTTCCCTTATGTTATAGTTGCTTACCTTAAGGGATCATACTACACGACCTTTGAGGTCGGGCTGTGGACTTGATCCATCGTCATTACAGGAATCTGCATTACCGCTTTATCTACCTTGAGTAAACATAGCCGCGCCGTGGACTTGACCTTCGACATTACAGAAAACTGCATTATCACAAAATCAATTAATAAATAAAATGTCGCTGGATCACCACGAAATCTATTTATAATTTTTTTTTTTAATTTCCGTTAGTGGGTAATATTTTTCAACATTACAGACAATATTACAACAGAATCTATTTATACATATTTATCCAATTTTCGACACCTTTATCGAGCAACTGGGTGAAATGGCAAAACGTAACTAACTAAAACTAACTAACTTACCATCACGCCGTCTCCCCGGAGGGGTAGGCAGAAAGAATGGAACGCCACACTGTTCTGTCCTGACATACGCCTCTCGCTTCCTCTACATTCATACATCTTGTCATGCACGCGCGTCGATTTTTCCGACTCCTCACGTGACCGACATTCAATATTTGATTGATTTGATCGTGCCACGTTTTCCTCGGCCTTCCGATTCTATTTCTAGCTCCGTTCACGTCGTTTACATATACCTTCTTTACCATTCTGTCTTCACTCATTCTTTCCATGTGTCCAAACCATCTTAATGACCCTTTCCTTATTTTGTTCATAACACTTTCATTCGCACCACATTCACTTCTTATACTTGCATTTGTCACTCTATCATAAACAGATTTGCCACACATTCGTCTTAGAGATCTCATTTCCATGCGGAAACTACTTCGCCACCGTTTTTGATAAATTCTATAGCGATGCAGTCATACCCTACAGCTTTTCCACTTTTCATTGCTTTCACAGATCTTTCAATCTCATTCATACTTATTTTTTCTGTATTGTCATTTATACCAATCGCGTTTACACCAGTTCTAATGCTTTCATCAACACTTGTATCACCACCATACATTTCTTTAAAATACTCCATCCATCTCTCTTGTACGATCTTATTTTCCGTTAACATTCTTCCCTCACTATCCAAAATTGCTTTCACACATCCGCTTTCAGGAGGATTTCGGGCTTTCTTCACTTCCTTCCAAAACATTTTAATATTGTCCCCGAAGTTCTTTGTCATTTTGAGCCCTTCTTCCTCCCTCAGCTTTTCTTTTTACGCTTTCACTACCGACTTCACTTTCTTCTTGCACACCTTATACAAATCTTTTGCACTTTCATACTTACCTCTGTCATTCTTATTTATCGAAAGCATATTCAACCAAGCATCCTTCTTCTCTTTAACTGCACTCTTTACGTCATCATTCCACCATGCATCCCCTTTCCTTCTTCCTTGTACACATACACCACACGATTCTTTCGCTGATTCACACAAACTTTCCTTTAAATACTCCCAGGTATCGTCAACATTCAACAAACTTACATCAGGCACACACAATCTTTCGTTCACTTTTCTCACGAAATTATCTCTTACGTCATTGTTTTGTAGTTTTTCAACTTTGACTCTAGTTGGTGCGGCCACTGTTTTGCTTCTTCTGGTTCGCCATCCCCGGAAAAGGATCACTTTTGCCACTGCTAAAAAGTGATCCGTTTCCATTTCGGCTCCCCTGAAAACCCTCGTATCAATAGTATCCGCCCGCAATCTAGAGTCAACAATGACGTAATCTATAATTGACCTTTCATTTCCTCTTTCCCAAGTATATTGATGGATTCTCTTATGATCAAAAAAGGAGTTCGACACAAAGAGACTCCATTCCATGCACACTCCAAGCAGTCTCCTTCCATTGTCGTTTATTCTTCTATCTCCAAACCTTCCCAGGCAATCCTCATATCCACTCCTTCGAATTCCCACCCAACCATTCATATCACCTGCAATTATTAACCTTTCATTGTCTTTCTTGCACATCAATGTCTCGCTCACCTTATCCCAAAACTCATCCTTGATCGCCTCAATTTCGTTGTTGACGGGAGCATAACCAATCAACAGGAATACTCTCGTTAACCCAATCTTGAAGCGAATCCACATGAGTCTTGGACTAACACATTCATACCCTTTCATACATTCTATCATCCTTGGAGCTAGCACCGCCGCCACGCCCTGGCATGCTCTGTGGTCTTTAGGTACTCCCGACCACAGAACAAGCTTATCTGCATGCTCCTTGGATCCACACTCTTTCATCATGCATTCAGTCACACATAAAATATCTAAACTCTTATTTTCTATCTCTACACACATCTCATTCATCTTTTCTTTCATACCCCCTCTAATATTTAACGTTCCAATGCGGCATTCCACTCTCCTCTGTTCGCCTCCGCGGGAGACGCGGCGTGATGGGTTGCGGACCTCATCGACACCTGTAAGCATATCTCCCGCACACACTTACTTCCTAAGACATTATTTCCTTTATATTATATTTCTCTACATAATTACTACAACTAAAAGTACACAAAAATAATAATATGACATAATAACTAAAGTACACATAATAATAAAACGAAATGTCTTTTTATCTTCGGCTCGTCCGGCGAAGACAGCGTGGGAACAGGTTAGATCTAATTTTAAAAGGTTCTTCTACGGAGTAACTCGTAAAGTTCGGGCACATAGTAAATTTTACAAGTTGTCACTGAGAATTTGGTGCATTCCCTCATAAATCATCCCTAACTAACTAACTTACCATCACGCCGTCTCCCCGGAGGGGTAGGCAGAAAGAATGGAACGCCACACTGTTCTGTCCTGACATACGTCTCTCGCTTCCTCTACATTCATACATCTTGTCATGCGCGCACGTCGATTTCTCCGACTCCTCACGTGACCGACATTCAATATTTGATTGATTTGATCGTGCCACGTTTTCCTCGGCCTTCCTCTATTTCTAGCTCCGTTCACGCCGTTTACATATACCTTCTTTACCATTCTGTCTTCACTCATTCTTTCAATGTGTCCAAACCATCTTAATGACCCTTTCCTTATTTTGTTCATAACACTTTCATTCGCACCACATTCACTTCTTATACTTGCATTTGTCACTCTATCATATACAGATTTGCCACACATTCGTCTTAGAGATCTCATTTCTACTGCATTTATTCTACTTTCATCCTTCTTTCGCCAGTTCCATGCTTCACTTCCATACATAAGGGTCGGCACAAGAACACCATTGTGTACTGCCATCTTAGCTTTTTTGGATAGGCTTTTGTTTGCGATGACAACTTTAAGTGCACCATTTATTCTGTTGCCTGCCCCAACCCTTCTTTCAATATCCCTCTCCACTGTAAACATACTTCCTAAATAAACAAATTCATCCACTTGTTCCAGATTTTCACCGTTTACACTAATCTTGCAGACTGTCATGCTTCCTTCTTTTTCGAAAATCATTACCTTAGACTTATTCACATTCATCATCAAATGGTATCGCTTGCATACCTCATACATACTAGACACCAGGGCTTGCAGTTCATGCTCGTTGTCTGCAAGTAGCAGTAAATCATCCCAAAAAACAAAATTGTAAATCTGTACACTTTGCACGCAGGAAACATGCGGCGACCCACATCGAAATCTCCCCTTGGGTATGGGCACTTATTTAGAAATATTTACGATGAGCTTAACACTGAACACTGTCAATCACAGATATTTGAAATGGCTTATTTCTCTGTTGGACGGGCGAGACCCTCGCGCTAGCCCCAAAATTGCACATGTGGCAAACATCTTGAGCAAGTTCGACCGGCGGGGGATGTGAATGCGAGATTTTTACACTGGTCACTTGGCGTTCGTATACAAACTGATTAATTTAAAAGTAGAAATTACACTCTTATATAGAACGATTCAAAAGATATTATCACTTCGATTCATTCATTAACATTTAAATACCGTACAAAAAAACCGGCAAAACGTACCGACTACAAATCAACTGTCAACTGTCAAATTGACAGTCTGTAGAAACAATGTTCCCAGTTTAAAAACCAAACCTCTAAAAAAAACACCGATTAGAAAACATCGGATTTCCTTTTATGGGTATTATTTTTCGACATTACGTGAAACTGCATCACCACGAAATTTATTTATAAAAAGATGGTGAAATTTCCATCAATGGGTAATATTTTTTAACATCACAGACAATATTACCACAAAATCTATTTATATCGAATTTCCGGATTTCCTTTTATGGGTATTATTTTTTGACATTACCCCAAAATCTATTTATATAGAAATGGCGCCGGATTTCCTTTTATGGCTATTATTTGTCAACATTACATGAAACTGTATCACCACGAAAAAAATGGTGAAATTTCAATTAGTGGGTAATAATTTCAACATTACCACTAAATCTATTTATATAGAAATGGCGTCGAATTTCCTTTTATGGCTATTATTTGTCAACATTATATGAAACTGTATCACCACGAAATCAATTAAAAAACAAAATGGTGAAATTTCCATTAGTGGGTAATATATTTCAACATTACCACTAAATCTATTTATACAGAAATGGCGCTGGATTTCCTTTTATGGGTATTATTTTCGACATTACAAGAACTGTATCACCACGAAATTCGTTTATAAACAAGATGGTGAAATTTCCATCAATGGGTAATATTTTAACACTAAATATATAATATTTAAATAGAAATGGCGCCTGTTTATTTTATGGATATTATTCTTCGACATTACAGACATTACCACTAAATCTTTTTATATAGAAATGGCGCCGGATTTCCTTTTATGGGTATTATTAAACGACATCACAAACATTTAAAAAAACATCACGCCGTTCTTCGCCTCTTCATTAGGCAGAGGGAATGGACCGCCACACTACTCTATCCTACACGCACGTCGATTCTTCCGACTTCCAATATGACCAACCCTAAAAAATTGATTACTTTGGTCATGCCATTTTTTCATCATTTGATTTATTTATGTTAAATTAGATTTTGAATAAAGTTTGAACAAGGTTTGGTCGTTGACTATACCCACGGTGATCTGATGGTCTGCCTCTCTCTGTTGACAGTATGGCCGGCAACACATCGAGGTGGCGCAGAGGCTCAAAAGAGCCGAGTCCAGCGAGGACGAGGGCGGGGGGCCGGACCCACAGCAAGCAGACGGTGAGTGTCCCCTCTTCGTTAATCCCCTTTCTCATGTATCCCCTTTTCATTCATCCTGGCTTTGTTCATTCCCTTTCTCATTCACCCCTTCTCACGTATCTCCTTGTCATTCACCCTGTCTTCGTTAATTCCCTTTCTCATTCACCCCTTCTCACGTATCCCCTTTTCATTCATCCTGTCTTCGTTAATTCCCTTTCTCATTCACCCCTTCTCACGTATCTCCTTGTCATTCATCCTGTCTTCTTTAATTCCCTTTCTCATTCACCCTTTCTCATGTATCTCATTTTCATTATTCCTGTCTTTGTTAATCTTCTCATTCAACCCTTCTCATGTATCTCCTTTTCTTTCATCCTGTCTTTGTTAATTTCCTTTCTCATTCAACCCTTCTGAAGTATCCCCTTTTCATTCATCCCCTTTCTCATTGACCTCGTCTCATGTATCCCCTCTTCATTCATCCTGTATTCGTTAATTCCGTTTCTCATTCAACCCTTCTCAGGTATCGCCTTTTCATTCACCCCTTCTCATGTATCCCCTTTTCATTCATTCTCTCTTTGTTAATCCCCTTTCGCATTCTCCCATTCTCGTGTATCCCATTTTCATTCATCCTCTCTTTGTTAATCCCCTTTCTCATTCTCCCCTTCTCGTGTATCCCATTTTCATTCATCCTCTCTTTGTTAATCCCCTTTCTCATTCACCCCTTCTCGTGTATCCTATTTTTATTCATCCTCTATTTGATAATCCCCTTTCTCATTCACCCCTTCTCGTGTATCCTATTTTTATTCATCCTCTATTTGATAATCCCCTTTCTCATTCACCCCTTCTCGTGTATCCCATTTTCATTCATCCTCTCTTTGTTAATCCACTTTCTCATTCACCCCTTCTCGTGTATCCCATTTTCATTCATCCTCTCTTTGTTAATCCCCTTTCTCATTCACCCCTTCTCGTGTATCCCATTTTTATTCATCCTCTATTTGATAATCCCCTTTCTCATTCACCCCTTCTCGTGTATCCTATTTTTATTCATCCTCTATTTGATAATCCCCTTTCTCATTCACCCCTTCTCGTGTATCCCATTTTCATTCATCCTCTCTTTGTTAATCCACTTTCTCATTCACCCCTTCTCGTGTATCCCATTTTCATTCATCCTCTCTTTGTTAATCCCCTTTCTCATTCACCCCTTCTCGTGTATCCCATTTTTATTCATCCTCTATTTGATAATCCCCTTTCTCATTCACCCCTTCTCGTGTATCCCATTTTCATTCATCCTCTCTTTGTTAATCCACTTTCTCATTCACCCCTTCTCATGTATTCCCTTTTCATTAATCCTCTCTTCACTAATTCCCTCCGTCAATCCCCTGTCTCGATTATTCCTTAATTGTCAACAAAACTTCTTAATTAGTTAACATTTTTATTTCCATATTAATCTCTCATATCCTCTGTTTCCTTTCGCATATCTACACTAATCTAGTACATATTATATACATTATAACATCATCTCAAATCTTCTTTTGTAGCCTCTCATTCTTTCTCTTATCAAGTTTTTTCTCTTATCTATTATCCCCTCTTTCATATTATCCTCCTCTTATATATTACTTCCCTCTTAATCATATATCCCCTCGTACATATTATCCTTCTCTATCTATTTAGCCCCTCTTACACAATATCCACCTCTAATCTATTATCTCCTATTATATTATATTCGTTATCTATTATCCCCTTTTATCAAGAATCCCATATTATCTTTAATCCCCTCTTCTTCACCATATAATTCAGCGCTTCTTTTAACCGTTCACGGTGTTTGCAGGTGGACAGGTGATAAGGCGGGAGAATCTCCTGGCGCCTGACCGCGCCCTGGAGAGGCCGGGACCGTTCTCCGCGCTCAACGGGGGCCATGCCCCCCCAGCAGAGACCCCCGAAACGCCCGAGGGGGGCGACGACGTGGACGGGGCCGTCTCCCCCATGGAGGTAACAGGAGAACACGCTTTAATCTCACGATGTCATGACTTAACCCCTGATCACTAACTATCATGCCACACTGTTCTTTCTTGACAGTGGCGCGTACCTTTCGATTTCTCAACATTCATACATCGTGTCGTGCACGCACGTCGATTTATCCGACTCCTCACGTGGCTGACATTCAATATTCGATTGATTTGATCGTGCAACTTTTTTTTTTACCATTCTATTATTCCACGTGTACAAACCGTCTTAGTGACCCTTTCATTATTTTGTTCATAACACTTTCATTTGAACTTCATTCACTTCTTATATTTTCATTGTATCATTTATACATTAACACATTCGACTCGGATATCTCATTTCTACGGCATTTATTCTATTTTCATCCTTCTTTTGCCAGTTCCATGCTTCACCCCAATGAATGTTGAGAAACAGTTTAGCAATTCATCCGCAGTAATCTATCCCTATTTTAGACTAATCAATCCCTAGAATTAAAACCATACCTACCCCTACAATTCCTATCCCTGCCATTCGTATCCTTACCATTCCTATCCCTACCATTACTATCCTACCATTCCTATCCCTATCATCACTATCCCTGCCATTCCTATCCCTACCATTCCTATCCCTACCATTTCTATCCCTACCATTCCTATCCCTAGCATTCCTATCCTTACCGTTCCTAACCCTACCATTCCTATCCCTACCATTCCTATCCATACCATTCCTACCCCTACCATTCCCATCACTACCATTTCTATCCCTACAATTCCCGACCATATCATTCCTATCCCTACCATTCCTATCCCTTCCATTCCTTTCCCGATCATTTCTATCTCTACCATTTCTATCCCTACCATTCCTATCCCTGATTAATTAATTTTTATGTGACTCGTTTGTTTCAGGAGAGTAACCCCAGTACACCGAGCAACCTGGACTTCGATCTGTCCTCATGCCTGTACTATATAAAGGCCGGCGTGGAGTCCATCATCGAGGACCAGGTCACCTCGGTCTTCGAGGCCGAGGAGCTGCGCAGCTGGAACCTGCTCACCAGAACTAACAGGTCTGATGCCTTCATTATTGCACTATTACTGTATGAATGTGAAGGCTAGAGAAGCGTGTCAGGATGGAAGAGTGTGGCGGTCCACCGTCTCTGCCTATTGTGTTAGAAGCGACAGTGCACGACACGTGGATATGAAGGCTAGAGAATCGTGTCAGGATGGAAGAGTGTGGCGGTCCACCGTCTCTGCCTATTGTGTTAGAAGCGACAGTGCACGACACGTGGATATGAAGGCTAGAGAATCGTGTCAGGATGGAAGAGTGTATAATTGATTGTTGTCTTCTAGACAGTACGAGTTCATCTCCTGGAGACTCACCGTCATCTGGATGATGGGATTCGTTGTCCGCTACTTCTTCCTTCTGCCTCTTCGGATACTCATCTGCTTCATAGGGGTAAGTTCGGCTTCTAAGCGTATAGAAAATTCCAATAAACATTAAACCAACTAATCTTTTTTTATATAACCTTTAGGAATTTCATTATATCATCGATGTTGCCCCATAGAAGTGGTTTCATACCCAGCGAGTATTTATTATGTGATAATATACAGCACTACATAACGGAGTTTTAATGCCAACCCTCGTGTGTGGAAGTGAAGCTTGGAGCTCGCAAAAAAGGATGAAACTGGAATAAATGCAGTAGAAATGTGATAGTGAAAAATGCAAACATAAAAAGTGAATGCGGTGCGAATGATAGTGTTATGAACAAAATAATTATAGGGGCCATTGAGATGATTTGGACACATGGAAAGAATGATAAAGAAAGAATGGTAAAAAAGAAGAAGGTGAAGGAGAATGTGAACGATTCAATCAATCAAATATTTAATGTCATGGACACGTGAGGAGTCAGAGAATGCGTGCATGACACTATGAATGAATGCTGAGAAACCGACAGAAGTTGTATATCAGAAAATAATTGTGTGGCAGTCCATTCCTTCTGCCTAAACCTTCAGAGTTTTCAAATCCATATGCGGTACAGTGCGATGAAGGGATCACTGTGTTGGTTTGGACTTATGCAACGCATGGATGAATGGTTAAGAAAGTGTACGTAAGACAGAGAAGGCGTGATGGTTAGTTTGTGTAGGATTTGTTCTTTCTCTCCATTGGTGCATAACGAAGTAATCACGCTACCCTCGGAGCAGGTGCTCTGGTTGGTGGTGGCGCTGGGCATCGCCGGGCAGCTGCCCGAGGGCCGCTTCAAGCGGATGACCAGCGACATGTTCTACCAGATCGGCTTCCGCATCCTCTGCCGCAGCCTGTCCTGCCTGATCACCTTCCACATGGACGAGTACAAGCCCCGAGGGAGTGGGTCCTGTGTGGCCAACCACACCTCGCCCATCGACGTGATCGTCATGTCCTCGGAGACGTGTTTCAGCTTGGTACTGCCCCTTGATTCCCGCAACTGGACTCTGCACCTTGGGCATCCTTGGAAATTGTCTGTTTGCTTCTTGGCACACTGTTCCTTAGGTCCTCGGGTTGTGTTCCTCAGGCCCTCGGGTTGTGTTACTCGGGTTATGTACCTCGTATCCTCTGGTTGAGTTACTCAGGTATGGGTTATGTTCCCCGTGTCCTCGGTTTGTTTTACTCGGTTCCTCGGGTTGTGTTCCTTGGGTCCTCGGGTTGTGTTACTCAGGTCCTCGGGTCGTGATTCTTTTCAGGTGCTAATTATGATTATCTTGATATCGGGTTGCATTACAATATGGTATATGATTATCCAATTATTTCTGTTATTGGTCCCTATATGTTGGGTTTTATTCTTAGGTGGTTCTTTTGCATTTTTTTTCTGGTTCCCGGAGAGTTCAGGTATGGTTATTTGTTGCTTTTATACAACGTGGTCCTTCTGCAGCCAGGATGTTTACTGTCTTGGACTATCAGCGGATCTTATGTGTCGGTTGGTTTATCCAAGTGCCTATTGCCTGTGCCGTTCTGCCCTTCCATAACTGGTTCCCGCCTTCCGTCCTTTCCCAGATTGTCTTCTCCCTCCTGATGAAGAGCCTCTCCATCCGGCGCTGCCTTATCCCTACCGAATTGTGTCTATCCGTCCATATATAATATATATTTGTCTGTGACTAAAGCAAGTCCCGCACTGGGGATCTGTATTTATATGGTGATATGTCAGTTGCTTTAAGGCAACGTTGTCATAAAGTAACTTTATCATAAAGCAATATTATCATAAAGCAACATTGTCATAAGGCAACGTTGTCTTAAAGCAACGTTGTCATTAAGCTACATTGTCATAAAGAAACGTTGTCTTAAAGCAACATTGCCATAAAGTAATGTTGTCATAAAGCAACGTTGTCATAAAACAGTATTGTCATAAAGCAACGTTGTCATAAAGCAACGTTGTCATAAAGCAACATTGTCATAAAGCAATGTTGACATAAAGCAACGTTGTCATAAAGTTATGTTGTCATTTAGCAACGTTGTCATAAAGCAACATTGCCATAAAGCAATGTTGTCATAAAGCAACGTTACCGTAAAGCATCAATGCCGCAAAGCAACATTGCCGTGAAGCAACGTTGTCATAACGCAACGTTGTCATAAAGCAACATTGTCATAAAGCAATGTTGTCATAAAGCAACATTGTCATAAAACAAACTTATCATAAAGCAAAATTGTCATAAAACAACTTTGCCATAAAGCAAAATTGTCATAGAGAAACGTTGTTATTAGAGAAACGTTGTTATTAAGCAACGTTGCCATAAAACAATTTTATCATAAACAACGTTGCCATAAACCAACATTGTCATAAAGCAACGTTACCGTAAAGCATCAACGCCGCAAAACAACGCTGCCGTAAACAAATGAGACTTTATAGCAATAATGCAATATGGTTATTGTGTATGTGTATTCTTTTATTATATTTATAATATTTATTTATTACGTGCACCTTGTCCTGCCCAGAGTGTTGTTCTACATCATATTCTATGAGGAATTTAATATCAAATCATTTTCACACATTGCCGTAAAGCAACATTGCTTTAAAGTCATGTTGCAATATGGTTAATATGTATGCGTATTACTCTTCATCATATTAGAATATATTTGTCTGTGATTAAAGCATGTCCTGCACTGAAGATCTGTATTAGTTTAAGTTGCATTTTGGCAACGTTACCCTGAAGCGACGCAACGTTGCTTTACCTTAATACGTGGCAATACGGTTAATATGTATGTGTATCTATTTATTTTTAATGTGCACCGCGTCCCACCCAGAGTGTCGTTCAATGTCATATTCTAAGAGGAGCAAATATTTATTCTCCATAACCCAATGCTTTATGACAACTTTATCATAAAGCAACATAACCAAAAAACATCGTTGATTTAAAGCAACGTTGCCATTAAGCAACGTTGCCGTAAATCAATATTTCCATAAAATGTTGGCATAAAGCCACATTGACTTAAAGCAACCTTGCCACTAAACAACGTTGCTACTAAGCAACGTTGCCATGAAGCAACATTGCCATAAAGCAACGTTGCCGTAAATCAACATTTCCATAAAACGTATGCATAAAACAACGTTCCCTTAAAGCAACCTTGCCACTAAGCAACATTGCCATAAAGCAACGTTGCCGCAAATCAACATTTCCATAAAATGTTGTCATAAAGTAACCTTGCCACTAAACAAGGTTGCCATTAAGCAACATTGCCATAAAGCAACGTTGCCGTAAATCAACTTTCCATAAAACTTTGGCATAAAGCAACGTTGCCTTAAAGCAACCTTGCCTTAAAGCAACCTTGCCACTAAACAACGTTGCCATTAAGCAACATTGCCATAAAGCAACGTTGCCGTAAATCAACATTTCCATAAAACGTTGGCATAAAGCAACGTTGCTTTAAAGCAATATTGCCCTAAAGCAACCTTGCCATTAAGTAACGTTGCCATTAAGCTACATTGCTGTAAATCAACATTTCCATAAAATGTTGCTTTATGGCAACGTTACCTTCGAGTTGGTTGGCAATATGGTAAATATGAATGGTGTTGAGCGGGCCCATGTGCTGTATTGTGGAGGAAAGTGAGGTTATGGTAGCTGGTGGCGTGTGTCAGGTGTTGCTGCTGACCGCGTGCACGGCCGCCGTGGGCTGCCTGCCCGAGGGGGCGGGGCGGAGGTCCCTGAACCGGCGCCTGTCCGCGGCCTGCTTCTCGCTGCTGTCGCGGTCCCTGTCCGCGGTCATCACCTACAAGGGCCGCCCGCCGCCGCGGGGGATCTGCGTGGCCAACCACACCTCGCCCATAGACGTGCTCGTGCTCATGTGCGACGGCTGCTACTCGCTGGTCCGTCCCGTAGTCTGCCTGCCACCATGCTCGCTTCCATTCCTGTCGTAGATAACATTCTTACATTGATGGTATTTCCCACTAACCTCGTTTACCATATTCCCCCCATAACTAATTTCCCATTTTTAATATTCTCACATAGCTCAATATTTGCAACCCCTCTTCAATATTTGCCCATATCTAGTCACCCCTTTTCAATATTCCCCATAGCTAATTACCCCTTTTTAATTTTCCCTCGTAGCTAATTTCCCCCGTTTTAATATTCTCCCATAGCTAAATACCCCTCTTCGATATTTGCCCATAGCTAGTCACCCCCTTTTAATATTCTCACATAGCTAATTACCCCATTTCAATTTCCCCTTTTTAATATTCTTCCATAGCTAAATACCCCTTTTCAATATCCCCCCATAGCTTATTACTCCTTTTCAATATTTTCCCATAGCTAATTCCCTTTGGTGGCGATGAGGTTCGCAATCCATCACACCGCGTCTCCAGCTAGCTAGTTCATTTTTAATCATATGCCCCTATAAATAGTACCCCTCTCACCATATCCACTCATAGCTAGTTCCTTGTTTGTCATATTCCCCCATACCTAGTTCCTTTTTTGTCATATAACCCCATAAATAGTTCCTCGTTCACCACGTCCCTATGTAGCTAGTTCCTTGTTTATAATATTCCTCCAAAGCCAGTTCTCTATTCACCACATTCTCCTCAGGTAGTTCAGTTCCCCATTCTTCAAATCCTTCATAGCTAGTTCTCCATTTGATACATTCTCCTCATAGCTAATTCCCCATTCACCACATCCCCATATAGCTAATTCTCCATTCAACACACCACTCATAGCTAGTTCACCATTCACCACTCCTCTTATAGCTAGTTCTCCTATCACCGCTGTCTCCCCTATAGCCACCACTTACCGCAATCCACATTCCCCCTCATAGCTAGTTCCCCAGTATTCAAATCGCCCATAGCTAGTTCTCCATTCACCACACATCTCATAGCTAGTTCCCCCTTCACCACACCTCTTAAAGCTAGTTCTCCTATCACCACATCCCACCATATCTAACCAAACCCCCTTAATCACATTTCCATGGCTTTAAAACTTTTGAATCTGGTAGAATGCTTCTTATATTTATGTAACAATAGTCAGCTTGCATGCATGCATGCCTTCCTTGGTTGGGCTTACTCTGTCTTTTATATGTTCTTGCAAAGAGGTAAGTCATATACAATTATAATATAAGTTGATAAGCTAAGATAGGCAATCCACAAAGACGAATGTGTGATACTCTGTGTATGATAGAGTGTCGGATGAAAATATAAGAAGTGAATGCGGTGCGAATGATGGTGTCATGAACAAAATAATGAAAGGATCATACAAGCACATGCATATCGACAGCAAGATCAGAATCTATAAAACATGCGTGCGACCTATCATGACGTACGCTGTAGAGACGCGGGCCGACACTGTGCGAACCAAGGGACTACTAAGAACATCGGAGATGAAGGTCCTAAGATCAATTACTGGAAAAACTCTCCGAGATCGTGTCCGCAACGCAGACATAAGAAAACCTTGCGGAGTAGAGGATATCGTTCAGTGGAGTAGATCCAGAAGAAGATACTGGAGGGACCATGTAGTCCGAATGGATGGTGACAGACTCGCATATACAGCCGCCTATGAAATACCCTCCGGACACCGCCAGAGATGGAGGGACAGCTGGACCTCATGATTTCTGTGTCACAGATCGTCAGATCTATTGAAAGAAGAAGAATATCATTAAGATGGATTACATGGAAAGAACGACTGATGACTGCAACATGAATAAAATTAAAAAAGGATCCCCGAGATGGTTTGGACATATGGAACGAACGGATGAGAGTAGAATGGTTAAAAAGTTGTACACAAGCAGCAGCGTGAGTGGGAAAAGAAGCCGAGGACGACCGAGGAAAACATGGCATGACCAAATTAATCGATTACTAAAAGGCGGCCACATTCGAAGTCGGAATAATCGACGTGCGTGCATGATACGATGTATGAATGTAGAGGAAACCCGAGAGGTATGCCAGGACAGGCCATTGTGGCGATCCATCCTCTCTGCCTACCCCTCCGGAGAAATGGCGTGATGGGCAGTTAGTTAGTTAGTTATATGGAAAGAATGAATGAAGAAAGAATGGTAAAAAAAGTATATGTTTACGATGTAAATGAAACTAGAAATAGAATCGGAAGACCGAGGAAAACGTGGCACAATCAAATTAATCAAATTTTGAATGTCATGACCACGTGAGGAGTCGAAGAAATCGACGCGCGTGCATGACACGATGTATGAATGTTGAGAAATCGAATGAAAGCTAGAATGGCAGTGCACAATGTTGTTCTTCTACCGAACCTTATGTATGGAAGCGAAGCATGGAACTGGCAAAAGAAGGATGAAAGTAGAATAAATGCAGTAGAAATGAGATCTCTTAGACGAATGTGTGGATACTCTGTGTATGATAGAGTGACGAATGAAAATATAAGAAGTGAATGCGGTGCGAATGATGGTGTTATGAAAAAAATAAAGAAAGGATCATTAAGATGGTTTGGACACATGGAAAGAATGGTAAAAAATATATATGTTAACGATGTAAATGGAACCAGAAATAGAATCGGAAGACCGAGGAAAACGTGGCACGATCAAATCAATCAAATATTGAATGTCATGGTCACGTGAGGAGTCAGAGAAATCGACGCGCGTGCATGACACGATGTATGAATGTTGAGGAAGCGAATATGTCAGGAAAGAAAAGTGTGGCAGTCAATTCGTTCTGCCTACCCCTTCTGGGAGACGGCGTGAAGGTTAGTTAGTTATATTTAACCATAGGAAGATTAAATTAACCATGCTGATGTGTGTGTGCGCAGATCGGGCAGAGGCACGGTGGATTCCTCGGGCTTCTTCAGCGTGCGCTGGCTAGGGCTTCTCCCCACATCTGGTTCGAGAGATCCGAAGTCAAGGATAGGAGTGCCGTGACAAACAGGTGACAATTGTGCTATCCATCATTATATTATAATAATAATCATATATTTCAACTGAAGATGGCAGTACATAATGGAGTTCTAGTGTCAAACCTTGTGTACGGAAGTGAAGCTTGGAGCCGGCAAAAAATGATGATGAAATGTAAAGCAGATGAGCAAAGTAAAATTAAAAATGGATCCCTGAGATGGTTTGGACGTATGGAACAAATGGACGAGATGGTTAAAAAAGTTGTATACAAGCAGTGTGAGTGGAAAGAGAAGTCGCGGAAGACCAAGGAAAGCACGGCATGACCGAATTAATCAATTACTGAAAGGCGGCCACATTGGAAATTGACGAACGTGCATGTTACAATGTATGAATGTGTAGGAAGCTAGAGAGGTATGTCAGGACAACGGTGTGGCGGTGCATCCTCTCTGCCTACACCTCCGGTGAAACAGCTTGATGGTTAGTTCTTCTTCTTCTTGTCCTATCACACCTCTGTGATACATAGGGCCTCGAGGAACCGTCTCCACCCGACTCTATCGCATGCCTGATGCCTAACATCATCCCAAGTGACTGCTGCTTTAACCTCGTCTGCCTCGCTTCCTCTTTCCCCCCATAGGGGACCAGTCTAGTGCGCCCTGAGCCATGCAGGCTGGGTTCCGTCTCAGAGTGTGACCGATCCACTGCCATTTGCGCTTAGCGACTTGTTCTCTAATTGGCTTTTCGCCTGCCATGGTCCAGAGAGCGGCATTTGTCACTGTTTGTGTCCAATAGATGTTGAATATTGAGGGAAGGCAGCTATCTATAATATAAACACCTGGAGTTTTCCAATAACGTCCGCGGTGGATTTCCAAGTCTCACATCCGGACATCAGAACGCTCTTAACAGGCAACACGCATCCAAGTGCTACCGGCGGTCTCTTCAATGTTGTCCCTCCATCCAGGTTGGGAGTATCCTGGGTTTCAGTTCTAGGACACCAGCAATGGAGGCCTTGCTGCCTTGATCTCATTTAAAATCCCAAATTACAAAAATGTCACTAAGATGGTTTGGACATATGGAACACATGGATGTTGATCAGATCCATCAAAGTAGGGCGCTTGAGATGGGCTGGTCACATAATCAGAATGGCCGACAACAATCCTACAAAAGGTCTCACGCTCTCAGTACCACAGGGACGTACGAGAAGACCTCGTAGAAGACCAGGAAGGCCCAAAATGCGATGGATGGACAGTGTCAACACGGATGCATCGGTGTTGCAAGTGAGAAATTGGAGAATGGGGGCATCAAACAGACAAGAATGGAGGAAGCTCCTGGATTCAGCCAAGGCCCACCCAGGGCTGTCGAGCTTAGGATGATGATGATGGATGTTTGAAATTGGAACAATCGACGAGCGTGCACGTCACGATTTGTGAATGTAGAAGATGCAATCCATTCTCTCTGCCTACCCCTCCGGAGAAACGGTGATATGGTCAATAAGAAGTGAATAGAGTGCAAGTGAAAGTGTTACGAACTAAATGATGAAAGGGTCATTGAGATGGTTTGGACACATGGAAAGAAAGAATGGTTTAAAAAGGCACAAACAAGTATTAAACTTTGGCCACGTGAGGAGAAAAAGACGTCCGTCCATAATGACATGTCTAAACGTTGAGGCGGCGAGAGAAGTCATCATTCTATCTGCCTATCTCTTGATGAGATCCGTGCCTAGAGACGGCGTGTTGGTTAGTTAGTTAATGATGTTTTTTCCGTCTGTTGCAGGCTGCGGGAACACGTTTCAGATCCGAGCAATCCTCCAATTCTCATCTTCCCCGAGGGTACATGCATCAACAACACATCGGTGATGCAGTTTAAGAAGGGCAGCTTCGAAGTTGGCGGAGTCATCTACCCTGTAGCCATCAAGTAAGCACTATAGTCGGACCATTGCTCTTGTGCTCCTGGTATAATGTGTCATCTATCCCACGGCATTCCTCTCAGGCAGAGATTGACATCTTTCATACGAACAGAGCAATGTCCACTCTTGATTCTACGGAGTATTCTGCCTCCTTAACGTCGGACCATTGCTCTTGTGCTCCTGGTATAATGTGTCATCTATCCCACTGCATTCCTCGCGGGCAGAGATGGACATCTTTCATACGAATGGAGCAATGTCCACTCTTGATTCTACGGAGTATTCTGCCTCCTTAACGTCGGACCATTGCTCTTGTGCTCCTGGTATCATGTGTCATCTATCCCACTGCATTCCTCTCGGGCAGAGATGGACATCTTTCATACGAATGGAGCAATGTCCACTCTTGATTCTACGGAGTATTCTGCCTCCTTAACGTCGGACCATTGCTCTTGTGCTCCTGGTATAATGTGTCATCTATCCTACTGCATTCCTCTCGGGCAGAGATGGACATCTTTCATACGAATGGAGCAATGTCCACTCTTGATTCTACGGAGTATTCTGCCTCCTTAACGTCGGACCATTGCTCTTGTGCTCCTGGTATAATGTGTCATCTATCCCACTGCATTCCTCTCGGGCAGAGATGGACATCTTTCATACGAATGGAGCAATGTCCACTCTTGATTCTACGGAGTATTCTGCCTCCTTAACGTCGGACCATTGCTCTTGTGCTCCTGGTATAATGTGTCATCTATCCCACTGCATTCCTCTCGGCAGAGATGGACATCTTTCATACGAATGTATCAATGTCCACTCTTGATTCTACGGAGTATTCTGCCTCTTAACGTTGGACCATTGCTCTTGTGCTCCTGGTATAATGTGTCATCTATCCCGCTGCATTCCTCTCGTGCACAGATGGACACCTTTCATACGAATGGAGCAATGTCCACTCTTGATTCTACGGAGTATTCTGCCTCCTTAACGTCGGACCATTGCTCTTGTGCTCCTGGTATAATGTGTCATCTATCCCACTGCATTCCTCTCGGGCAGAGACGGACATCTTTCATACGAATGGAGCAATGTGAATTGTGTTAAAGGGTTGTGTTCTGTCCGAAGGTACGATCCGAAGTTTGGCGACGCTTTCTGGAACTCGTCCCGTTACTCCATGCTGCAGTATCTCTACATGATGATGAGCTCATGGGCCATCGTGTGTGACGTGTGGTACCTGCCTCCGATGCAGCGTCGCGCCAACGAGTCGGCTATCCAGTTCGCCAACCGCGTGAAGGCCGTCATCGCAAGACAGGGTGGCCTCGTGGATCTAGTCTGGTGAGTGGATGATCCTATCCGCCGTGAGGTGGACTTGGAATTGTAGGTTTACTAATGTGCCGTTCTTGAAGGTATTGCACATTCAAAACACTCGGATATTGAATAAAGGATTTGGGCAGGCAATACAGTGAAGTGTGCACTTAAAATTGTCATCGCAAACAAACTAATATGGCGGTGCAAAATGGTGTTCTTATACCGACCCTAATGTATGGAACTGGCAAAAGAAGGATGAAATTGGAGTAAATGCAGTAGATATGATATCTTTTGGATAAATGTATGGTAAAACTGTGTATGAATGCGGTGCGAATTATGAACAAAATAATGAAAGGATCATTAAGATGGTTTGGACACATGGAAAGAGAAAATAGTAAAAAAAAGTATACGTTAATGATGGAAACGGAATGAGAAATAGAAGAAAACATGGCACTATGACGATGGTCAGTTATATTTCCAAAATTGATTGGTCTCGTCTCCGGGACCGGTTCTGATGCTGTTGCATTTGTTTTGTTGCAGGGACGGACAGCTGAAGAGGATGAAGGCCAAGAAGGAGTGGAAGGAGCTGCAGCAAGAGGAGTTCAGCCGGCGGCTCAAGGGAGAGTAGGGGGGGACATGTGACATGAAGGGGGAGATGTGAGAGAAAGGGGGTGTGTTAATAACACAAATGAAAACATCTGTTTTATAGAAGCTTTCTTATATTTTATGGGCATGACATATTGCGCCAGCATTATCAAATAGATATAAAATTTTAGACAAACTTAAGCCGTTAACACTGTGGAATTCCATAATGACGAATTTTTTATGAATTAAAATACTGTTTTTTTCCACTTTTGAGTTTATTTTTCTCGACTTAAATCGTTCTCCCGATGATGAAGGTGCAAGCCTTCGAAACATGTCGAAAGTGGAAAAAACAGTGTTCTAATTCATAAATAATAGATATTTAAGATAATGCCTTAGCAAGATGAAACATGTTATGACCATAGAATATAATAAAACTAGTATAAAACATAATACGAATGAAAACGTCTGTTTTCTAGAAGTTTTATTATATTTTATTGAAATGACATGTTTTGCCTTTCTAGGGTATTATCAAATAGATACCGGACATTAATGCCTTAGCAATGTAAAACACGTCATTCCCATAAAATATTATTAAACTAGTTTAAAACAGACGTTTTCATTTGTATTAATTATTTGTTATGGAATTTCACATCATTGTTTAAGAAGCAATATATAAACGGGGGGATATGTAAGAGAAAGTGGAACATGTGAAAAAGGGGGGACATTTAATATAAAGGGTAGATATGCAAGAAAGGGGGGAATGTAAGAAAATAAAGACATATGAAGAGAGAGGATATGTAAGACAATCTGACTTGTAAAAAGTGGGAAAATGTAAGAAAAGGGAGACATGTGAAGAGGGGGTATATGTAAGACAGTCTAACATATAAAGAGTCGGGAAATGTAAGCAAAGGGTGACATGTGAAAAGGAAGGATATAAGAAAAAGAGGACATGTGAAGAGGGGGGGATTGTAAGGAAAGACAATCTTGCATGTGGGGAAATGTAAGAAAAAGGGGACATGTGAAATGGGGGGGTATGTAAGAAAAGAGGGACATGTGAAGAGGGGGAAATGTAAGAAAAAGAGGACATGTGAAGAGGGGGGGATTGTAAGGAAAGACAATCTTGCATGTGGGGAAATGTAAGAAAAGGGGACATGTGAAATGGGGGGGTATGTAAGAAAAGAGGGACATGTGAAGAGGGGGAAATGTAAGAAAAAGAGGACATGTGAAGAGGGGGGGATTGTAAGGAAAGACAATCTTGCATGTGGGGAAATGTAAGAAAAAGGGGACATGTGAAATGGGGGGGTATGTAAGAAAAGAGGGACATGTGAAGAGGGGGAAATGTAAGAAAAAGAGGACATGTGAAGAGGGGGGGATTGTAAGGAAAGACAATCTTGCATGTGGGGAAATGTAAGAAAAAGGGGACATGTGAAATGGGGGGGTATGTAAGAAAAGAGGGACATGTGAAGAGGGGGAAATGTAAGAAAAAGAGGACATGTGAAGAGGGGGGGATTGTAAGGAAAGACAATCTTGCATGTGGGGAAATGTAAGAAAAGGGGACATGTGAAATGGGGGGGTATGTAAGAAAAGAGGGACATGTGAAGAGGGGGAAATGTAAGAAAAAGAGGACATGTGAAGAGGGGGGGATTGTAAGGAAAGACAATCTTGCATGTGGGGAAATGTAAGAAAAAGGGGACATGTGAAATGGGGGGGTATGTAAGAAAAGAGGGACATGTGAAGAGGGGGAAATGTAAGAAAAAGAGGACATGTGAAGAGGGGGGGATTGTAAGGAAAGACAATCTTGCATGTGGGGAAATGTAAGAAAAAGGGGACATGTGAAATGGGGGGGTATGTAAGAAAAGAGGGACATGTGAAGAGGGGGAAATGTAAGAAAAAGAGGACATGTGAAGAGGGGGGGATTGTAAGGAAAGACAATCTTGCATGTGGGGAAATGTAAGAAAAGGGGACATGTGAAATGGGGGGGTATGTAAGAAAAGAGGGACATGTGAAGAGGGGGAAATGTAAGAAAAAGAGGACATGTGAAGAGGGGGGGATTGTAAGGAAAGACAATCTTGCATGTGGGGAAATGTAAGAAAAGGGGACATGTGAAATGGGGGGGTATGTAAGAAAAGAGGGACATGTGAAGAGGGGGAAATGTAAGAAAAAGAGGACATGTGAATATGGGGGGGATATGTAAGAAAAGAGGGACATGTGAAGAGGGAGTGAATGTAAGAAAATAAGGGCAAGTGAATAGGGTGGTATTGTAAAACAATCTAGCATGTGAAGAGAGGGGACATATAATAAAATTAGGTCATGTTAAAGGGGGGGGGGGTATAATAAAAGATGGACATGTGAATAAGGGGGAAATGTAATAGAAAGGGGGCATATGAAGAGGGGGAAATATAAGCGATACGGGACATGTGAAGAAAGGGGGAAATGTATGTAAAAAAAAGGGGGACATGTGAGTGGGAGGACCGGTGGGGATGCTTCGTATGGCACTGCCCTTGTCGGACGGGACCTGTTGACCGACGGCCGCGGGACGTACCGGTGAATCGTTACCTTTGATATTTTTTTGTATATATTGTGCTTTAGTATAATCAAAATTGGATTGTATATCCGTTTAAGGTTTTTAAAGTTTGTTAATTATATCCTGGTATCTTCACGGGAGTCCCGCGGACCTGCTCTTCTTGTATAAACAAGACCTTTGCTAATTTACACGTGAGATGCACTGTTTATCACACAAAAATTATTTTAATTCTAGCATTTGTGAGTCATTTTTTCGGCGTTTCGCTTTCTCTTTATATAATCATAATTTTTAAGCGCTTTCGTGCTGTAATTTTTGTCATAAAAATGGCTGCACACCGGGTGTGTGCTGTTTCTGTTCTCTTGCTATTTTATACGTGAGATGCACTTTTATCACACAGAAAGTGTTTTAATTCCAGCATTTGTGAGTCTTGCTTATCTTTTCTTCTTTTGCCTTGAATCAATGAGAACTCCTAAGCGCTTCCGTGCGGTAATTTGTGGCATAGTATAAAATGGTCACACACTAGGTGCATGCCTGTTCTTTTGCTAGTTTATACGCGAGATGCACTATTTATCACACAAAAGTATTTAAATTCAAGCAGTTATGAGACCATTTGCGGTAAGCAGCACGAGCCAAACGGACTTAAAAGGTATAGCTATCATATTGGTTCTCGTGACATGTGATAGGTAGCTAATCTATCGCCATTTTATTGTCACGTGAAGACAGTGTGACAATCCGGGAATCCAACCCAGGACCTTCTGTGTGGCAGTCGTCGTGATGTTTCATTTGGCATTAGTAAGGGTTGCGGGTGTGGTGTTTTCGGAGTAGCAGGGTCTGATCACGGAGCCCCGTCTGCGGAAGTGGCCATCGAAGCATCCCCCGGTCGTTGTTAACTTATTTGAGGAACGAGGAGTTTTACCAAAACCACATTGTACATAGCCGGTGTATAATAGCCGATAGTTATATATTTTTTATTTTTAACGTTTATTTTCAATAAAAACAATGAAATATGTTTATGTCTCTCATTTTGTTCCCTCTCAAACCGTTGTTACTCTCAAACTCTTTTTTCCGTGTTTTTTTATTATTTTTACTAGTAATGTTATTTTTGGTTATGCATCGCAAACAAAGCATAAATAGCTAAAGTGGCGGTGCACAATGGTGTTCTTGTACCGACCCAAAAGAAGAATGAAAGTAAAAAAATATTTTAATAACAAAAAGGTCGCCAACGATTTCGATCGTCCAATTTTCCCTTAACCGTCGCGTTGCCATGTGGTAAATTGAGTTTCCACTGCCAATTTAAAGTTGATTTTCTTAAAACCTATGGACCCTAATATTATAAAAAAAATTGTAATCCTCCATTGAAGTGTTCTCAATATTTCGTAATAAAAAAAGCAAAAAATTACTTCCTTCATCCCAAAAAAAAATATTTTCTAAGACTGCCCTCACCTTCATTCGTGTTAAGGTAGAATTTGTTTTGCTAATATTTACAACTTTATCAAAAGTGACAAATACTTACTCGCTGTTTTGAACGTATTATAAATTATATCTTTGGCCTTTTCTCATAGGTACGTAATAATACCGACTGTGGACGGAAACGCAGCACGCAACTTAATAATATCAGAACTGTGAAAATATTAACACTTTACCAAAAGGGACAAATATTAATACGTACTCGTTGTCTTGAACGTACTATACATTTTGCCTGGGTGCCTTTATCATACGTAAAATCTCGTAAAGTCTCGCCCGCCGGCCGCGCGGCGCAAGTTTATACTTGGTGTCAGTTGCTCGTATGCTGTGACGCATTCCATATCAGAAATCGCATGGTTCCAGAAAAAAATTAATAATGATATGTTTTTCAAATAATCCATGTATGTTATAGATATCGATCTATTCCTAATGAAATTCCCTACAAGATGACATAAATTAAATTTTAATTCATCGAGTCATATGCTTGATATTTAGATAAAGTTAGCGGTAAACTGAATTTACCACATGGGAGCGAGCGTTTTGTTTTGAACACGGTACGTTAAGGGTTAATGAGGTATACAAATTATAAATCAAAAAGGTCGCCATCGATTTCGAATGTCCAATTTACACTTGTCGTATACATTAGACTCCTCTTACACTTATGCCACCTACTTTAGACTCACCTTACACTTCTCGGATAGGTCAGACGCTCTTAAGACGCATCCTTTAGACGCCACTAACACTTATGCCACTTACTTTAGATTGACACTTTTCGTAAACTTAGGACTCCACTTACACTCATGTCACCTACTTTAGATTCCCCTGATACTTGTCGCATATTTAAGACGCAATTAACACTTGTTGCATACTTGAGACTCCACGTTCACTAATTCCCCTAAGACGCTATTAACAGCATCATAGCCATGATGCTGTCCAGCCTCCGATAGCAGAGGATTACTTATTCACGCTCCCAATATTATAGCAGCGAGAGTGCTAATAAATAGTTGTGTGGCTCTTCCCTTACTGTGTCCGGAGTAAAAGTCAATGGCGTCTATAGAACCTTGGAGAATGCTCCAGTTCCAGCACAACACCTTTGTTGAGAGCTGCTGCATCAAGTGTAGAGATAGTCTTAAGTTGAAGGCATCTATTGAGAACAGGTAAACATCTATATAAATAAAAGCCAATGTGTGTTATTGTGAAGACCATTTACTCGGCAAACAGCCATATAATATATAACATAGTACCAGGAACGCATGAGAGATGGTTCCACTGCAGGAATACAAGAAACTCTCATTAGAGATTTTGTCTTCTGGACGTACTTTGACTAATATGAAAGACAAATCTCTTAGGAGGCTCGTAAAAGCTGCCTTAGGAGGCCTGCCTGCGTGCGAGCGTGTGCGCCAGCAGCCGAAGACCTTCGGAGCCAGCTCCCAGTTCCTCAAGCACCGAGGACAGGTACGCTGCAATGCAGATGACACCAGATTATATACTCAAAGTACGATATGAACAAGATATTTCCATATTAAATAATTAATACCAGAAAAACCCTTTCATTGTTTCTTCTTTCAATTGAAAGTTGGTAATGGGGCAACGTACCGACGTCTGTGGCACACTTGCGGAGCCCGAGGGAGTCCAACAAGGGCACGGCTGCCAGCTTGAGAGACACCATCTCCGAGGCGCGGTTGCACACCTGAAAAGGCAAGAAAAAGCGCATCTTAAGTCTGAAGTAGGTGGCATAAGTGTACGTGGAGTCTAGAGTAGATTACACAAGTGTAAATGGGGTCTAAAGTAGGTTGCATATGAGTAAATGGCGTCTAAAGTATGCGACAAGACTAAGTGGCGTCTTAGGTATGAGATAAGTGTAAGTGAGGTCTAAAGTAGGTTGCAAGAGTGTAAGTGGAGTCTATAGTAGGTGGCACAAGTGTAAGGGGCGTCTAATGTATGCGACAAGTGTAAGTGGAGTCTAAAGAAGGTAGCATAAGTGTTTGAGGGATGTGGTGAAAGTTAAAAGCAGTGGAAGTTTCAGCATTTATTTTTGATTGTCGATGGCATTACATTGGTGTCAGAGTGGAACAGCGGGTGACGAAGATCAGTAACGGTGCGGGGTTGTTGTCAGCAACGAGGGTAGAGTCCGGGCGGTGAGCAGTAGAGGATGATGACGCGCTGGGCGGTAGCGTCGGTCAGCTGGAGCGAAGACTCGTCGAAAGTTACGTGGCGTAGCAGGGTTGATAGTAGCGTAGCTCAGCGGGAGAGAGCCGGAGGTTCCTCGTACGTGGACTTGACAACGTAGACTCGTGTCTGTTAGAAGTCGCAAGAAGGAATGACGTAGTAGCATGGCTTCGTAGGTCGACGGAAGGGAGTCCGAGATCCCTCGTGGCGTGGACTTAATGATGTAGACTCGTGTCGGTTAGAAGCCGTAATACTGACTGACGTATCGGGTGGTCGGATGTACCGCTTTTATATATTTTGCACACGATGCTCTGCTGGACAACCTCTAGTGACCTGTGTGAATGAATCCGGGCCCTGATTCATCACTTTTGTCCATGCAATGTATTCCATAATTGCGATTTGTAGGTGCAAAGTCAGGTGTTTTCGGTTATCCGTGCAATATATTTCATCATGAAATATGCCGGTACAGCAATCGAAGTCCATTTGCCTGCGATGTCAATAACCCACAAGTGTAAGTGGCATCTAAAGTATGCGACAAGTGTAAATAGCGTCTAATGTATGCGACAAGTTTAAGTGGCGTCTAAAGTATGGTACATACAGATCATTGAATCCACATTTAAAAAACATTGGGAATGATTGGACCCACATTAGGAACCATTGGACCCATATCGAGAAGCGAAAGAACTTCCCTAGGAACCTAACAATTAAATCATTTGAAGGGGCTTCTTACCTCGTTGAGGAACTGGTAAGCTGGGTCCTCCTCGGAAGCTGGCATCTCTCCTCTCTCCAGCATGGGCTCCAGGTGCTGGGGCAGCGTCAGCAGGTATTGCCCCACCTGCGTGATGTACTCCTGTGGGGAGAGACTGAAGTCAGGCAGCTCGGCCACCCGAGCCTCGTTGTCCCTCCAGCCCGGAAGGTCTTCCACGCCCTCTGTTCGACAGAGACTAAAGCGATCAAGTCTTACGTAATAAAGGGTGTTTTTTTAAAACAATACATATTCAAAATGAAAAAAAAAATTAAACTAACTAACTAACTAACCATCAAGCCGTCTCTCCGAAGGGTGTAGGCAGAAAGAATGGACTGCCATGCACGTGTCATGCACGCGTGTCGATTTCTCTGACTCCTCCCGTGGCCATGACATTCAATATTCGATTCATTTAATAGTGCCACGTTTTCCTCAGTCTTCCGATTCTATATCTGGTTCCATTTACATCGTTAAAATATACTTTTTTTTGTTCATTCTTTCCATGTGTCCAAACCATCTTAATGATCCTTTCATTATTTTGTTCATGACACCATCATTCGCACCGCATTCACTTCTTATATTTTCATTCGACACTCTATCATACACAGAGTATGCACACATTCGTCTAAGAGATCTCATTTCTACTGCATTTATTGTTCTTTTGCAAGTTCCATGCTTCGCTTCCATACATAAGGGTCCATACAAGAACACCATTGTGCACTGCCATTTTTTAGCTTGTTTGCGATGACAGCTTTAAGTGCACCATTCACTCTGTCGCCTTGAAAACGTTATATGATAGAATACCGAACAATGAAAAAAGAAAGAAATGTAAGGCAGCATCATGGATAAAATTAAAAAGGATTCCTGAGATGGTTTGGACATATGGAACGAATGGATGAGAGTAGAATGGTTAAAAAGTTGTACACAAGCAGCAGCGTGAGTGGGAAAAGAAGCCGAGGACGACCGAGGAAAACATGGCATGACCAAATTAATCAATTACTAAAAGGCGGCCACATTCGAAGTCGGAATAATCGACGTGCGTGCATGGTACGATGTATGAATGTAGAGGAAGCCCGAGAGGTATGACAGGAAAGGGCATTGTGGCAATCCATCCTCTCTGCCTACCCCTCCGGAGAAATGGCGTGATGGTTAGTAAGTTAGTTTTTTTCACTCTGTTGCCTGCCCCAACCCTTCTTTCAATATCCCTCTCCACTGTAAACATACTACCCAAATACACAAACTCAACTACTTGCTCCAAATTTTCACCATTCACGCTAATGTTGCAGACTGTCGTGGTTTCTTCCTTTTCAAAAATCATTACCTTGGACTTACTAACATTCATCATCAGATCATATCTCATACATACTATTCACCAGGACTTGTAGTTCATGCTCGTTGTGTAATAAAGATTTAAATAATTATAATAATGAAATGATAGCTAACCGAGATGATGTGCGATGGGCGCTAGCAGCAGCTGCAGGGCGGTGGAGCGAAGGCGCTTCTGCAGCTCCACGGAGGGACAGGGCGCGGCGGGAGATGGGGCCGGGGGTGGAGCCCCCTCGGGCCGCAGCACCTCCGTCCACTCGAGGGAGCCAAGTGCAGGAGGTGGGATCTTAGCATCTTCTGTAGGAAGTGTATTTAGGTAACCTCGTTATAACGTATGCTTCAACAATACGTTGTCCTTATTCTAATCATATCCTTTCCATTTTGTAATGTTACCGTGTTGAATTTCTTTTTTTAACGTGATTTTCAACACACGTGTCCTTCAACATAACTGTGGTTCAATTGGATTATAACTAACATTATCAATACCATCAATGAGAGTCAAATGTGTTCTTTAAGAAGTCAACTATGCCCTCTGTGTCCTTAAAAAGAGTTAACTATGTCCTCTGGGTCCCTTAACAAGAGTTAACTATGCTCTCTGTGTACCTCAACGAGAGTTACCTATGTCCTCTGTGTCGCTTTATGAGAGTAAACAATGTCCTCTGTGTCCCTTAACGAGAGTTAACTACGTCCTCTGTGTCCCTTAATGAGAGTTAACTATGTCCTCTTTGTCCCTTAACGAGAGTTAACTATGGCCAACAATGAGAGTTGACTCGGTGTTCTTTAACAAGAGTTAACTATGTCCTCTGTGTCCCTTTATGAGAGTTAATTATGTCCTCTGTGTCCCTTAATGAGAGTTAACTACGTCCTCTATGTCCCTTAATGAGAGTTTACTATACAATAATAACAAATAATAACAAAAAATACAATCTTCATAGATGGCATTAGTGTGTAGATTGCAAAAACTACCATGTAAAGGGTGGTCTTACAGATTAACATATATAAACCTTCCAAAAATTTGTCAGACATGGTGGTCATGAGAAAATGTGGAATGGGGAATGTTGTATTACATAAAGCGTGCGCTTAACCCAACCAATGACAGGTCATAAGTCCTGTAAACACCTCGATCAACCATATTCTGTTTCCAACTTGCATCTTCGTCTCTATTGAGATACAATTGATTCTTGAAGAGTTAACTATGTCCTCTGTGTCCCTTAATAAGAGTGTCCATCAATGATAGTCGACTCTGTTCTTTAACGAGAGTCAAGTATTGCAAGCTTAAAGCAGGTGAAGAGAAGAGAATCATTGTGGTTACCTTGCGGTGCCCGTTCCAGGATGTGGTCAGCCTCCGTCCGGAGTGCAGCGAGGGCTGAGTGCGCCCTCAGCAGCGCCAGGCACCCCGCAAGACCCTGGGCCTCCCAGCCAGAGCTCAGCTCCTCAACCAGACCCTAGACACAGAGAACAGTAAATCCCTGACAGCATGGAGGATCTACAAGTCCTCGTATCGGACGCATCACTCAGGATAGAAAGGAGTGGAAATTACGAGAGGAGGCCAACATCCAGGAGTGGACGACCACAACATACTGAAGAAGAATAAGAACTATCCATCACGCCGTCTCTCCGAAGGGGTAGGCAGAAAGAATGGACTGCCACACTTTTCTTTTCGGACATTCTCAATTTGCTTCCTCAGCATTCATACATCGTGTCTAGCGCGCGCGTCGACTTCTCCGACTCCTCGCGCCATGACATCCAATATTTCATTTATTCAATCGTGCCACGTTTTCCTCGGTCTTCCGATTCTATTTATAGTTCCATTTACATCGTTAACAAATAAATTTTTTTACCATTCTTTCTTCATTCATTCTTTCCATGTGTCCAAACCATCTTAATGATCCTTTCATTATTTTGTTCATAACACCATCATTCGCACCACATTCACTTCTTATATTTTCATTCGACACTCTATCATACACAGAGTATCCACACATTCGTCTAAGAGATCTCATTTCATCCTTCTTTTGCCAGTTCAAATCAATAGTTATTTGTTGCATGGTCAGTTTTATTTTCCGCACTGCAGAACTAACCTGCCGATGGTTATGCCTGTGGGTAGGGCAATCTTAATGCTTAATCGGGTCGCCTCGGAGGTGGACATATTTCGTGATAGTGTGAGTTGCCTACTGCATCTAATATTGAAGGGAAAAATAGAGGGCCGCAGGGGCCAGGGAGAAGGCGGATCTCTTGGCTGCGCAATGTGAGGGAATGGACGGGAATCGGAACTGTGGAGGAGCTATTCCGAACAGCGCAGGATAGGGAAGAGTTTACCAGAGTGATCGCCAACGTCGGGGGGACCTGACAGGGCACTTTAAGAAGAAGATTATTAGTACTGGCCCCGAGTGTGGGACCATTGATTAGAAAGGGACGATATCAAGACGAGAGGGACTTCACCTGGACAGCGCGGTGAAGGTGATGAGGAGTGGCCCCCCTAGAGATGGCGCGACCTTGTGCCAGGCGGTTGCGCAGCGCCCAGACCCCGCGAGAGACACGCAGACGCATCGCAGTCCCTGCTTCCACGCTGTTCACCTGCAAAAAAAAAAAAAACACTCCATTACATCAGGATCATTACATGCACTGAGGATATTGGGCTTCATCGTTCAGATCGAAAGAGCTTTCAGAGATCCCAATGTGCTCAGAGTCCTATACAATGCATTAGCTCGGAGCAGACTCGAATGTGGTTCTGCGATATGGAGTCCTCACGAGGCCAGATATTCTGTTATGCTGGAGAGGGTTCAGAAAGGTTCTGAGGTATCTCTACATGAGGGAGTATGGTAGTTATCCGTGGCTCTATCCCACGGCATTTCTTTTAGAAATTCTTGGAACCAATTCTCTACAGCTTTGAAGAGATGGGCATCTTTAACCAATTTAGATTAATCAGGGGATATTTTGAGAACTCAGCGGTGCTGATAGGTATTGTTCTTTTCGTCCCTGATAGATATCTTCGAAAGCGACAGCACAGATTGTTTTACCTACCGGCCACCAGAACCAATCCGCCTCTAGTCACACCGGTGGGAAGAACAATTAGTCTGCTGAACGCGGTCTCTTCTATAAATGCCACATTTTCCTCGGTCTTCTGATTCTATTTCTAGTTCCATTTACATCGTTAACCTATACTTTTTTTTTACGATTCTTGCTTCATTCATTCTTTCCATGTGTCCAAACCATTTAATGATCCTTTCATTATTTTGTTCGTAGCACTTTCATTCGACACTCTATCATACGCAGTATTTATTCTGATTTCGTCCTCCTTTTGCCAGTACCATGCTTCGCTTCTATAAATAACAGCCATCTTAGCTTTTGAAATGCTAAATAAAATAATTTAAAATAACTCAAAGACATATTGCATTAGCTGGGAAAAACATTTTAAAAATATTTGATTAGTTACATCGACGACGGGCATAGGACCAAGGTCTTCGGACATGGCTGCGACCAGGACGTCTCCGAGGCGCGATAGACCACCTCTGACCGGGTGGTATATGTCCCGTACGAACTCTGCCAATTCCTCATTGGTCACACCTCCTGAAACATTATACAATTTTTTTTTTTTTTTAATAAATGAACCGAACCACGATTTTCAAAATAAATTTTCACCATTTTACAAGCACTGTTCTGACGTCAGTCTATTTAGGGTGAAATGGCAAAACGTACTGACTACAAATCAACTGTTGACTGTCAAATTGACAGTCTGTAGAAACAATGTTGCCAGTTTAAAAACCAAACCTCTAAAAAAAACACCCTATATATTATTTTTTACCTGTTCTCAATAGATGCCTTCAACATTAATATTGTTTGTAATGTCTGTTGAGTTCATAAACTGATTTGATTTGATTTCATGATACAATGTATGAATTTTGAGGAAGCAAATTGAGAATTATATCAGGAATGAGAGTGTGGCAGTCCATTCTTTCTGCCTACCTGAGGTATCTCAACATAAGTAGCTTAGCTTAAATGTGGTCTGGGTCCCCCTTGGTTGCAAATAAACATATATTTTTACTATTAATAATGATAATGAGTTAATTGTATCTCAATAGAGACGAAGATGTAAATTATTTGGAAACAATATGGTGGTTGAGGCGTTTACAGGACTTGTGACCTGTCATTGGTTGGGTTAAGCGATCGCTTTATGTAATACAACATTCCCCATTCCGCCCTTCTTACCAACACCACGTCTGACAGTTTTTTTTTAAAGATGTATATGTGTTACCATGTAAAGAAACACTTCAAATATTATAGTTCAATCTACACTAGCGCCATCTATTGAGATTAGATGTAAGCATTATCTATTGAGATACAATTAATTCTTTATGATTAACCCGTAATGGGTAAAATCCAGTATTTGTCTAAAAGTATTTGTATACATTCAAAAATCAAAAAGATTGTCGGGGTTAAATGCATAACCCACATAAGTGGACTTCACTAGATAGGTCACTAGAGCAGAGCATCGTGTGAAAATGGAAGCAAAGCATGTAAAAGCGGTACATCCGACCACCATGGACATAATTCCTTCTTGTGACTTCTAACCGACACGAGTCTACGCCGTCAAGTCTACGTACGAGAAACCTCCGACCCTACACTGCTACGCCACGTAACTTCCGACGAGTCTTCGCTCCCGCCAACCGACGCTACTGCCCAGTGAGCCATCAGCTCCAGCTGCTATCGACGTCCAGGCGCACACTCCATCACGAGTACATAATACTGTTGGCGTATGATTACTTGTGATCTGCAATAAACGCTGAAACCTCCACTGCTTTTATCTCTCACCACATCCCCAAAAAGATAATGAGTTAGTTTTGGAAGTCAAATCTCACCGGCTAAAGCAACTATGGAAGACATCTGGGCGGTGTACTGATCGCAAGCTGCCAGCCTGTCCTGCAGCTCCTCGAGGGAGACGGAGCTGGTCGGGGGCGCGGGCACGGCACGCAGCAGGGGCCCAGCGAGCCGCAGCAGGGCGGGCAGCGCCGGCTCCGGACATGCGAGTGGGGCCCACTCCAGCTAGAACCATCAAGATATGAGAGATTATTATTAGTAGGCAGAGTTCTTCTCTCGTTCACGCTCATCGATGACTCCTCACATAGCCATGACATTTAATATTTTATTTATCTGAGTTCTAGTGCCATTTATGGAGTTGGAATAAAGTTGGAGTGGAGTTGGAATAAAGTTGGAGTGGAGTTGGAGTTTCGTTGGAGTGAGTTGGAATTTCAATGGAGTGGAGTTGGAAAGAAGTTGGAGTGGAATACCAATCTTGGAGTTCTATTGCCGACCCTTATGTATGGAAGTGAAGCTTGGAATTGGCACAAGAAGGATGAAAATAGGATAAATGCCGTTGAAATGAGGTCACTAAGAAGAATGTGCTGAAAAACAATGTATGATAGAATATCTAATCATGAAGTAAGAAAGGAATGCAAGGTTGATGAATGCGTGATAAATAAAATTAAGAAAGGGTCATTATGATGGTTTGGACACATGGAAAGAATGAATGAATAATGGTGAAGAAGGTATATGTAAACGACGTAGACGGAGTTGAAATGGAGGAAGGCCGAGGAAAACGTGGCACGATCAAATCAATCAAATATTAAATGTCGGTCATGTGAGGAGTCGGAGAAATCATGACAGACTTAGTTAGTTAAGTAGAAGTTTTTTTAGCATCGATGTGTCTCCCGTACCTGTTGTGCGGCATGTCGGAGAAGGGCAGCGTGGAGGTCTCGCAGCTGCGCGGCGCTGTTTACCGTCTCGGGGGCCACGCGAGCTCGTAGGGCTGCGCCCTCACACCGCGCCCGGTAGCCGGCTAGGGCTCCAGCCCTCCCCATAGCCCCAAACGCCTCCCACAGCTGCCGGCACTTCTCTGAGGAGCAGATATCAAACGCTGTCTTAACCTATCTGGTAGTATACTCGTACCAGTATTCATTCCAAAGTTGATCTAAGATCTTACTTGCTCTAAAAATATAGCAATAACACCCTACTGGGGCAAAGAGGATAAAAACAATTCACTCCAAAGATGATCTAGGGTCTTAAAAATAACATTGGAATTGATTCCAATGTTGATCTAGGGTTATCACTAGCTTACGAGATAGCAATAATGTCTTACGGGGCAAGTTGGTATAAAAAAAACAATACTGAAACAATACATTCCAATACATTCCAAAGATGGGCCATAAATTGCTAATAATACATTACTGGGGCAAAGTGGAAAAAACAACAGAATAATTTATTCCAAAATTGATCTAAGATGGTATCTTACTGAGTCAAGGTAGAAAAAACAACATTGGAATTCATTCCAAAGTTGATTACTTGCTCTACTAACATGATAACAGTGCCTTATTGGAATAAGTTGGAAAGAACAACATTGGAATTCATTCCAAAGTTGATTACTTGCTCTAGTAAGATGATAACAATGCCTTATTGGGATAATGTGGAAAGAACAACATTGGAATTCATTCCAAAGTTAATTACTTGCTCTGGTAAGATGATAACAATGCATTATTGGAATAAGTTGGAAAGAACAACATTGGAATTCATTCCGAAGTTGATTACTTGCTCTAGTAAGATGATAACAATGCCTTATTGGGGTAAATTGGAAAGAATAACATTGGAATTCATTCCAAAGTTGATCTAGGATCTTAAGAGAAGTGTCTCTTACCAGTGTGACGCCCCGTGAAGGCCTCCACCACGGCGGGACTGAGCAGCGCCTCCAGCCGGTTCTTCAGCCCCTCTAGCTGCAGCCTCTTGTCCTCGTAATCACTGGCCCCCGATAGCACCTGGGGGCATAGCCACAAACACCTTACTAACACAATTCTTCTTCTTTCGGTGCCGTGTCAGGTCCCCCTAACGTTGGCGATCACTACAACAAAGGCATCTCTATCCTGCGCCACTTGGAACAGGTTCTGAACTCTTGTTATTCCAGGACAGCTGCCTTCTGCCAACTCCCCGACGTCCCTCCACTTTACCCATTAATATTAGTCCAAGGAGGTGGAATTTTTTTCTCCGCTTAGCACATGACCCAAATATGAGACCTTTATTTATTAATTTATTTATATATGATACATGTCTCTATCTATGTTAAATTACTTTTATTTTATGTCATTGTATTTTATATTATTTGTTTTAGATTTATTTTGTGGCTGTTGGACGATGGAAGTGTGCGCGGGAGATGCCTATTGGTGGCGATGAGGTTCGCGACCCATCACACCGCGTCTCCCGCGGGGCGAAAAGAGAAGGATGGAGTGCCGCATCAGTAAAAGTGTGACAGTCCATTATTTCTGCCTACCCTTTCGGGGAGACGGCATGATGGTTAGTTAGTTAGTTAGTTAGAGAATATACCTGCAAGCAGCTGGTCATGTCCCCCACGAGGCGCGTGCTGGCGGGCACGTCTGGTGCCCCGCCCCCTTCCAGCAGCGCCTCTAGACTGGCAGCAAGCGCCTCCCAGCGGTCAGCCTCCTTCAGCGCCTGACGCGCCTCCTAATGACAGAGCAAAAATAAAATGCCCATTGCCTGTGTGAACGTTCTTAGTTTCTTCGATCAATTTTTTTTTCCTATTTCCCTGGTTTAAACTAACTATCACACTGGGATGCTAACCTCTCTAAATTCCTCCACATTCATACATCATAACATGCACGCTCGTCCTTTTTTCCGACTTCGAACGTGGCCGCTTTTTAATTTTTGATTAATTTGATAACGCCATGCTTTCCTCGGTCTTCCACGACTTCTCTATCCACTCACACTGTTTGTAATTACCGCAAATAAAAATGAACCTCTTTTACATTCACACATCGTGACATGCACGCTCGTCGATTGTTCCTACTTTAAACATGGCCGCCTTTCATGCTCATGCCATGTCTTCCTTGGCCTTCCTCGACTTCTTTTCCCATTCACACTACTTGTATATATCTTTTTAACCATTCTTCACTCATCCATGCGCTCCATATGTCCGAACTAACGCAGCGATCCTTTCATAATACCTTCTTCCGCTCTACATTCCTTTCTTATATCAGCATTTGAGATTCTGTCGTATATCGTTCTACCACACATATGTCTTAGGGACCTCATCTCTACTACCATTATTCTGCTCTCATCCATCTTCTGCCAGTTCCATACATTAGGGATGGGACCAGAACTCGATTGTGAACGGCCGTTTTCGCTTTCATTGATATTGTGCATGTTACAATGTATGAATGTGGAGGAAGCTAGAGATGTGTGTCAGGACAGAACGGAATGGCAGTCCATCCTCTCTGCCTATGCCTAATGCAAGGTCTAACGCAAGGGCACTTACCTCCAACCGAGTTTTGAGACGGTCCGTTCTCTGCAGGGCTAGAAGCGGCTGACCTGCCGCTCGCTGGGCACTGCGCAGCGCAGCTTGCAGCGAAGAGCCGCGCGCGCCCAGCGCCCGGGCCCCCATATCGGCTTCAACGCCTTCGCGCATCAGGCGCGGAAGCCCCGCAAGCACCTACAATGAATAAAATGTTGTATGTTGCATTACCAATTCAATCAAATTCTTATATTTCACATCATCAAAAAGATACCTGTCAGAACCAAACATCTCTTAAGAGAAGCAGAAATGAGAACATTGTGACCTATTGTGGGGAGAACCCTTAGAGATAGGATACCCAATGAAGAAATTTGCAAGTCCTGCAAAATCTAAGACACAGTAAGATGGAGTAGGCAAAGAAGACGATTCTGGAGGGACCACATCGAGAGAATGGATCCAGCGAGAATTCCACAAGACCACCGTCGACCACCAAAGAGATGGAGAGAAGGCTGGTTGTCTTCATCACAGGAAGAAAGTTGATATCCTGCATCAACAGATCCTTGGCAGCATTATCACTAAAGCGCTTGACCCGGAGATTGAAATAAAATGCAGAATTGAAGTTGATAACATGATAATCTTAACTCGAAACTCCGACAAAGAATGATTAAATGTTATATATGGTCTGTTCTACTATATAGCTGCGAAACCTGGACTCTTATAGTGAATATAATGAAACGGTTGGAAGCGTTTGAGATGTGGATATACCGCAGAATGCTCCGTATACCGTGGACCGATAGGGTCAGTAACGCAGACGTACTTCAGAGAGCCAGAGCCAATAGAGAGCTGTTGTCCAGTGTGAAGGTTAGAAAGGTCTCATACTTGGGTCATGTGCTAAGAGGATATTAATGGGAAAAGTGGAGGGACGTCGGGGAGTTGGTAGAAGGCAGCTGTCCTGGCTGCGAAACATTAAAGAGTGGACTGGAATAAGAAGAGTTCAGAACCTGTTCCAAGTGCCGCAGGATAGAGATGCCTTTGCTGCAGTGATCGCCAGCGGTGGGGGGACCTGACACGGCACCGAAAGAAGATATATTATGCTTTTGAATTATGAGAGAATTTTATTTATTTATTTTTACATTGTGAAGGGTTCGCTCCCCTTAAATCAATTTATTTTAGAAGCTAAAGCCGTACACTCCGCTTACTTAGACCCAGGAACCAATCGGACAGCGTTCTATAACCAATTGCAAATAATCTACCTGGAGTGAAGTTACTATACCTGTGATGTGGTCTCCTCCAGGGCATGACCCAGCTGCTGCATATGAAGCTGCAGACCAGAGATCGTGTTCCTCACAAACACCTGCAAAACAGTCCAAATTGTTTATTAGATAAACAGTACTTTTTATTTATTTATTACCTAACTAACCATCACGCCGTCTCCCCGAAGGGGTAGGCAGAAAGAATGGAACGCCACACTGTTCTTTACTGACATACTTCTGTCGCTTCCTCTACATTCATACATCTTGTCATGCACGCACGTCGATTTCTCCGACTCCTCACGTGATCGACATTTAATATTTGATTGATTTGATTGACTTGATAGCGCTCCGCGCTATAGCTGGCAAGACCCTACGTGATGGAGTTAGGAATACAGCAATCCGAGAAATCTGCGAGGTCCAAGATGTGGTCAGATGGGGACGTCAAAGACGGCGATACTGGCATCAACACGTAGAAAGGATGAGCTTAAATAGGATACCACACATAGCTCTCCATGGAACGCCAAACAGACAACGCCGACCAGGAAGACCCCCGAAACGGTGGAGAGAAAGCTGGAGTTCAGCATCTCAAGAGGACCCGCCTGAAATAACAGACTCCTGAGTCTACCAAAAGGGAAGAAGAAGAAGATTGATTTGATCGTGCCACGTTTTCCTCGGCCTTCCTCTATTTCTAGCTCCGGTCACGCTGTTTACATATACCTTCTTCACCATTCTTTCTTCATTTATTCTTTCCATATGTCCAAACCATCTTAATGATCCTTTCATTATTTTGTTCATGACACCATCATTCGCACCGCATTCACTTCTTATATTTTCATTCGACACTCTATCATACACAGATTATCCACACATTCGTCTAAGAGATCTCATTTCTACTGCATTTATTCTACTTTCATCCTTCTTTTGCCAGTTCCATGCTTCGCTTCCATTCATAAGCATAATTTAAAACCTATTTTTTTATTTATTATTATACACAAATGAGAGATAGCAAATGAAAAACATTTAGACGAATCAGGTGGAAAAATGAACGGAGTGTCAGTAAGCTGTCTGTTGTATGCGGACGACGCTGTGCTACTTGCAGACAACGAGCATGAACTACAAGTCCTGGTGAATAGTATGTATGAGGTATGCATGCGAAATGATCTGATGATGAATGTTAATAAGTCCAAGGTAATGATTTTCTAAAAAGAAGGAAGCATGACAGTCTGCAACATTAGTGTAAACGGTGAAAATCTGGAACAAGTGGATCAATTTGTTTATTTAGGAAGTATGTTTACAGTGGAGAGGGATATTGAAAGAAGGGTTGGGGCAGGCAACAGAGTGAATGGTGCACTTAAAGTTGGCATCGCAAAACAAAAGCCTATCCAAAAAAGCTAAGATGGCAGTGCACAATAATGTTCTTGTGCCGACCCTTATGTATAGAAGAGAAGCATGGAACTGGCAAAAAAGGATGAAAATAGAATAAATGCAGTAGAAATGAGATCTCTAAGACGAATGTGTGGTAAGTCTGTATATGATAGAGTGTCGAATGCTGAATGCGGTGCGAATGAAAGTGTTATGAACAAACTAATGAAAGGGTCATTAAGATGGTTTGGACACATGGAAAGAATGAGTGAAGACAGAATGGTGAAGAAGGAATATAAACGTAAATGGCGTGATCGGAGCTAGAAATAGAGGAAGGCCGAGGAAAACGTGGCACAATCAAATCAATCAAATATTGAATGTCGGCCACGTGAGGAGTCGGAGAAATCGACGTGCGTGCATGACAAGATGTATGAATGTAGAGGAATCGAGAGAAGTATGTCAGGACATAGGAATATTTTTCGGGGTGAAACCGTGTTCCCTCCACCAACGTTTCGGAGGCCCTTGCGGCCTCCATCATCAGGGTGTTAAATTTTTATTGTATCTCAATAGAGACGAAGAAACAAACTGGAAACTGAACATGGATGATCAAGGTGTTTACAGGACTTATGACCTGTCATTGGTTGGGTTAAGCGCACGCTTTATGTAATTACAACATTCCCCATTCCACCATTGTTATTATGATCATGCAAGATACATTTTTTTGGAAGTTGTATATATACTCCAAATCCATACTTATTTTCACGTGTCAGTTCCAGTTAGCCATCTATGTAGATTTGATTGTACTAATTAATTGTTTAAGATTAATCTATACAATCCACCTACCAGCGGCATCTGTGAAGAATGATTGTTTAGCATTTAGCAAACTACTTTATTAACACAATGCGAAGAGGCTACCGCCTCCTAGCGCACTGTTTGTGGAGGGAACGTTGGTGGAGGGAACACGGTTTCACCCCGAAAAATATTCCTATATATGTTAACCGTGGAAATTTAAGTTCTTATATGTCAGGACAGTACAGTGTGGCAGTCCATTCTTTCTGCCTACCCCTTCGGAGAGACGGCGTGATGGTTAGTTAGAGAATATTATAAGATGGAGCAGACAGTGAAAAATGGACCGGTACGGTCATGTTCAAAGAATGGACACCACCAGACTCCCCTATATTGCATTGCATAATCAGCCTCATGGGACTCGTCCTCGTGGAAGACCTCCTAGAAGATGGAAGGACAGCTGGTAGTCTACCTCACAGGAGGAGCAACACTCTGGTATGTCATTCCCATAGAATATAATAAAACTAGTATAAAACAGACGTTTTCATTCGTATTAATTATTTAATATGGAGTTTTATATTATGGAATATGCTCTTGCCCCTTAATTCCAGTTAACAATGTATGAAGCCACTCCAATCACCTTATTCTGCTCCATTAGCTCGGGTATATAAACAGTTTGATTCTCGCTACATTTGATAGTGCCTTAGCAAGGACAGACGTGTCATTCCCATAGAATATAATAAAACTAGTATAAAACAGACGTTTTCATTCGTATTAATTATTTAATATGGAGTATATGGTGCTTACCTCTTTATCCTCAGACTTGTTGGAAGCGGCATACGCCTGATTGATCCAGTTCTTGACATCGAACGAGTCTCCCGTGAAGGACTTTATATCCTGCAATCGAGAAAAGTGAATGCGAAGAACGCACGAGGAAGTTATATTAAATTAAAAAGCAATCTAGTTACTCACCATTACTTTATTCATGACGGAGTGAGGTTATGTTTTGCAGTTTGACAGCTGACACATCAGCGGCGGTGTTTTGTTTTGAGATTTGACAGCATAAAGGGCTGCCATATAAATAATCAAACAATAATTAAGTACTTACATAATTAATGTACTTTTTTTATTATAATTGCTATTGTCTTTCTGTAAATAATTATATAAATATATCTCTCATATTTATATCCCAAAATGTTATCCATGAAAGGAAAAATGGCCGTTCTAACTAACTAACTAACTAACTAACCATCACGCCGTCTCCCCAAAGGGGTCGGCAGAAAGAATGGACTGCTACACTTTTATTTCCTGACGTACATCTCTTGATTCCTAATCATTTATACATCGTGTCATGCGTCGATTTCTCTGACTCCTCACGTGGCTATGACATTCAATATTTGATTTATTTGATCGTGCCACGTTTTCCTCGGTCTTCCGATTCTATTTCTAGTTCCATTTACATCGTTAACATATACATTTTTTACCATTCTTTCTTCATTCATTCTTTCCATGTGTCTAAACCATGACACGATGTATGAATGTTGAGGAATCGAGAAAAATATGTCAGAAAAGAGTGTGGCAGTCCATTCTTTCTGCCTACTCCTTCAGGGAGTCGGCGTGATGGTTAGTTACTTAGTTAGTATATATTGTGTGAACGGAAAAATAAATCAAGGAAGGCCAAGAAAGACATGGCATGACCAAATTAATCAATTACTAAAAGGCGGCCACATTCGAAGTCGGAATAATCGACGTGCGTGCATGGTACGATGTTTGAATGTAGAGGAATCCCGAAATGTATGACATGACAGAGCATTGTGGCGATCCATCCTCTCTGCCTACCCCTCCGGGGAAATAGCGTGATGGTCAGTTCGTTAGTTAGTTAGTTAGTTAGAATTATCTCAATTACTGATATAAGAAAGCAATGTAGAGCGGAAGAAGGTATTATGAAAGGATCGCTGCGTTGGTTCGGACATACGGAACGCATGGATGGAGAAAGAATGGTTAAGAAAGTATACGTTAATGATGTAAATGGGGTACGAAGGCGAGGCAGACCGAGGAAAACATGGCATGACCAAATTAATCAAATTTTAAAGGTTGGTCATGTTAGAAGTCGGAGGAATCGACGTTGTATGAATGTGGAGGAAGCTGGACAGGTTGCTGGATAGAGTAGTGTGGCGGCCCATTCTGTCTGCCTACCTCTACGGGGAAACGGCGTGATGGTTTGTTTGTTTGTTTATATTTTCATTCGACACTCTATCATACACAGAGTATTCAAACATTCGTCTAAGAGATCTCATTTCTACTGCATTTATTCTACTTTCATCCTTCTTTTGACAGTTACATTTTTCACTTCGACACATAGAAAGGTCGGCACAAGAAAACCATTGTGCACCGCCAATTTAGCTTTTTTTTCACTGCAAATCATGTTAGAAGTCGGAAGAATCGACGTGCGTGTATGACTCGCTGTATGAATGTGGAGGAAGCTAGAAAGGTGACAGGATGGAGTAGTGTGGAGGTCCGCCCTCTCTGCCTAACCCTACGGGGAAACGACGTGATGGTTTTGTTTGTTTGTATAACAGTAGAAAGAAAAAGAAAAATAATATGTTTTGTAGAATATATGGAGTGTCTTGGTAATTATTAATTATTATTTAGCGGAAAGAGAAGGATGGAGTGCCGCATCAGTAAAAGTGTGACAGTCCATTCTTTCTGCCTACCCTTTCGGGGAGACGGCGTGATGGTTAGTTAGTTAGTTAGTTTAGAACAAGAAAAGTGTATTCGATCGTGAAAGCGATACCTATGGCGACAATTATAATGTATAATAATTACTACAGAGGACGTTCGATTCGAAATTCAATTTGGATTATTTTGTGAATATCTTGTCATGCACGCGCGTCGATTTTTACCGAATCTAACTATCTAACCATCACGCCAGTTTCCCGGGAGGGGTAGTCAGAGAGGATGGAACGCTAAACTTTTCTATCCTGACATAGCTCTCCTTGTTCCTTCTTCGAACACGGCCGCCTTTCAGTATTTGATTAATTTGGTCATGCCATGTCGTCTTAGTCTTCCTCGATTTCCTTTTCCGTTCACAATAACATCACGTTCGTTAAAAACACAAAATGTTAATACGAACGAAAGCGTCTGTTTTCTAGAAGTTTTTTTTATACAACAACAACAAACAAACCATCACGCCGTTTCCCCGCAGGGGTAGGCAGAGAGAATGGACCGCCACACTACTCTATCCTGGCACACCTCTCTAGCTTCCTCCACATTCATACATCGAGTCATACACGCACGTCGATTCTTCCGGCTTCTGACATGACCAACTTTCAATATTTGATTAATTTGGTCATGCCATGTTTTCCTCGGTCTACCTCGACTCCTTACTCCATTTACATTGTTAACGTATACTTTTTTAACCAATCTTTCTTCACCCATGCGCTCCATATGTCCGAACCAACACAGCGAACCTTTCATAATTTTGTTCATAATACCTTCTTTCGCTCTACATTCCTTCCTAATATCAGCATTTGAGATTCTGTCGTACATCGTTCTACCACACATACGTCTTAGGGACCTCATCTTTCTTCTGCCAGTTCCATGCTTCGCTTCCATACATAACGGTTGCAACCAGTTTTTTTTTATATATTTTTTTAAATGACATTTTCCAATGTAGCTAAAATCAAACGTGCTGCCGAATGAAAAAGAAAAACAATGTATGATAGAATATCTAACGATGAAGTAAGAAAGGAAAGTAAGGCGGATGAATACGTGAAAAATAAAATTAAGAATGGGTCACTAAGATGATTTGGACATATGGAACGAATGGATAAGGGAAGAATGGTAAAAAAAAGATATATACAAGTAGTGTGAATGGGAAAAGAAGTCGAGGAAGGCCAAGGAAAACATGGCATGACCAAATTAATCAAAATTTTAAAGGTTGGCCATGTTAGAAGTCGGAATAATCGACGTGCGTGCATGGTACGATGTTTGAATGTAGAGGAAGCCCGAGAGGTATGCCAGGACAAAGCATTGTGGCGATCAATCGTCTCTGCCTACCCCTCCGGGGAAATGGCGTGATGGTTAGTTAGTTAGTTTGAATTATCTCAAATGCCGATATAAGAAAGGAATGTAGAGCGGAAGAAGGTATTATGAAAGGATCGCTGCGTTGGTTCGGACATATGGAGCGCATGGATGGAGAAAGAATGGTTAAGAAAGTGTACGTTAATGATGTAAATGGGGTACGGAGTCGAGCCAATTAATCAAATTTTAAAGGTTGGTCATGTTAGAAGTCGGAGGAATCGACGTTGTATGAATGTGGAGGAAGCTGGACAGGTTTGCCAGGATAGAGTAGTGTGGCGGTCCATTCTGTCTGCCTACTTCTACGGGGAAACGGCGTGATGGTTTGTTTGTTTGTTTACATTTTCATTCGACACTCTATCATACACAGAGTATGCAAACATTCGTCTAAGAGATCTCATTTCTACTGCATTTATTCTACTTTCATCCTTCTTTTGCCAGTTACATGTTTCACTTCGATACATAGAAGGGTCGGCACAAGAAAACCATTGTGCACTGCCAATTTAGCTTTTTTTTCACTGCAAATCATGTTAGAAGTCGGAAGAATCGACGTGCGTGTATGGTTCGCTGTATGAATGTGGAGGAAGCTAGAAAGGTGACAGGATGGAGTAGTGTGGAGGTCCGCTCTCTCTGCCTACCCCTATGGGGAAACGGCGTGATGGTTTGTTTGTTTGTATAACAGTAGAAAGAAAAAGAAAATAAATTATTATGTTATGTAGAATATATAGAGTGGCTTCGTAATTAACTAACTAACTAACTAACCATCACGCCATTTCCCCGGAGGGGTAGACAGAGAGGATGGATCGCCACACTGGCCTGTCCTGGCATACCTCTCGGGCTTCCTCTACATTCATACATCGTACCGTTCCGACTTCGAATGTGGCCGCCTTTTAGTAATTGATTAATTTGGTCGTGCCATGTTTTCCTCGGTCGTCCTCGGCTTCTTTTCCCACTCACGCTGCTTGTGTACAACTTTTTAACCATTCTACTCTCATCCATTCGTTCCATATGTCCGAACCATCTCAGGGGTCCTTTTTTAATTTTATTCATGATGCAGTCATCTGTCTTATATTTCTTTCTTATTTCATCGTTCGGTATTCTATCATACAACGTTTTCCCGCACATTCTTCTTAGTGATCTAATTTCTACGGCGTTTATCCGGCTTTCATCCTTCTTTTGCCAGCTCCAAGCTTCACTTCCATACATGAGGGTAATTATATGTAATTATATTATATGAGTAATTATATGTAGAACAACAAAAGTGTATTCGATCGTGAAAGCGATATCTATGGCTGTAATTATAATGTAATTGCTACAGAGGAAATTCAATTTGGATTATTTTATCTGTGAAGAGAACGTCCGAGTCAAAATTCAAATTTGAATCAGTTTAAATTCCATTCCAAAATCGGAAACTATGGTACATGGCGCCGCCGCCCGCCAAACGAAAACTTGTGATGACGCGACGGATTTAAAATAAAATTTTTACATTATTGATTTTGTTACCGTAGTCAAAAAACACTGTTGCCGCTTGCTCACTAAGTAAAAAAACTTCGAAACGCAAAGGCACAACTTCGCGCGTGCGTTCGTTTTGGCGTTACGTTTTTTTTTTTTTTTAAAACTACGTAAAACAATACTAGTGTACCCTTATTTATTGAAGCGAAGCTTAGCTCTGGCACAAAAAGATGATAATAGGATAAATGCCGTAGAAATGAGATCAACGGAAAGAATTTGCGTGAAAATAATGTTAATGTCTGTGACAATGACAACAATGAAAGCGAAAATGGCCGTTCACAATGGAGTTCTGGTCCCAACATATACCTTCTTTGCCATTCTGTCAACACTCATTCTTTCCATGTGTCCAAACCATCTTAATGACCCTTTCCTTATTTTGTTCATGACACTTTCATTCGCACCACATTCACTTCTTATACTTGCATTTGTCACTCTATCATATACAGATTTGCTACACATTTGTCTTAAAGGTCTCATTTCTATTGTATTTATTCTACTTTCTTCTCTTCTTCTTCTTCTTCGCTTTTGGTAGACTCAGGAGTCTGTTATTTCAGGCGGGTCCTCGTGAGACGCTGAACTCCAGCTTTCTCTCCACCGTTTCGGGGGTCTTCCTGGTTAGCGTTCAATGGAGAGCTATGTGTGGTATCCTATTTGAGCTCATCCTTTCTACGTGTTGATGCCAGTATCGCCGTCTTTGACGTCCCCATCTGACCACATCTTCGACCTCGCAGATCTCTCGGATTGCTGTATTCCTAACTCGATCACGTAGGGTCTTGCCAGAAATGATATCAATGGGAAAAAATTGAGTGAAAATAATGTTAATGTCTGCGATATTGGCTTTATTTAATAGATAATTTTTGGAGCAAGTAGTTGAGCTCGTGTATTTAGGTAGTATGTTTACAAGAGATGGGCGAGTGGAGAGGGATATTGAAAGAAGGGTTGGGGCAAGCAACAAAGTGAATGGTGCACTTAAAGTTGTCATCGCAAACAAGCAGGTTCTTGTACCGACCCTTATGTATTGAAGCGAAGCATTGAACTGGCATAAGAAGGATGAAAGTAGAATAAATGCAGTAGAAATGAGATCTCTTAGACGAATGTGTGTATACTCTGTGTATGATAGTGTCGAATGAAAATATAAGAAGTGAATGCGGTACGAATGATGGTGCTATGAACAAAATAATGAAAGGATCATTAAGATGGTTTGGACACATGGAAAGAATGAATGAAGAAAGAATGGTAAAAAAATTATATGTTAACGATGTAAATGGAACCAGAAATAGAGGAAGACCGAGGAAAACCGAGCGTTGGTCATGCTAGAAGTCGGAAGAATCGACGTGCGTGTATGACTCGCTGTATGAATGTGGAGGAAGCTAGAGAGGAGTGCCAGGATAGAGTAGTGTGGCGGTCCATTCTCTCTGCCTACTCCTACGGAGAAACGGCGTTGTTGTAATTAAGAATTTTGTTAATGAAAAAGTTGTATAAAAACTTGAACGCAAATAATTATTGAAATTACAATATTTAGTAAAATAAAAAAAACTATTAACCGTCACGCCGTCTCCCTAAAGGGGCAGAAATAATATACTTAAAAAATGGTTTGGAAATCATACGTTTACGACGTGAATGGAAAACGAAGTCGAGGAAAACCGAGGAAAATCAATTTGAGTTTTTAGGTGAGGTTAGGTTAGGATAGGTTATTCGACATTATATCTGACGTCAAAGGCTAGTATCGAACGTGAATCTAATTGGTTTTAAAAGTTATTTTTTATAATAATGTAATAATGCCGAGAAACTACGAGTGACCCAAAGAGCCATGGAAAGAGCCATGTTAGGAATAAGCCTAAGAGACAGAGTCAGAAACGATACGGTGAGAGATGAAACAAAGGTCACTGACATCATCCACCTGTATCGACTCTAAGGTGGCAATGAAAGAATCATTAAGATGGTTTGGAACGAAGAAAGAATAGTAAAAAAGTATATTTTAACGATGTAAATGGAACTAGAAATTGAATCGGAAGACCGAGGAAAACGTGGTATAAAAAAAATAGTCAGAGAAATCGATACGCGCGCATGAATCGATGTATAAATGTTGAGGAAGCGAATTGAGGAATATGTCAGGAATGAAAAGTGTGTCAGTCTATTCTTTCTGCCTATCCCTTCGGGGAGACCGCGTAATGGTTAGTTAGCTAGATTATTAGTATCAAACGTGAATCTAATTGGTTTTAAAAGTAATCTTATGTGAGGTCTAACTGAAATAACTGAAATATTACTAGAATAAGTTAGGTTAGGTTATTTAGCGTCCTATCTAACATCAAATGCAAGATACGAAAGTGATTCTAATTGGTTTTAACTGTAATTTTTCTTATCATATGTTAGAAACAATTGAAATGCGTAAAATTATGTTAGGTTAGGTTTGTATTGGGAGCAATACTCGCAAAGTTTGTATACAAATCGCGCTAGCGGCTATTTCAAAAAACGTCAAAAGCGACGCCGGTGTAAGGCCGAGCCAGGCGGCCTCTCGCCGACTCCGCTATCCGAGTTTTTAATATATTTTTTATTTAGCATTTTCAAACGACCCCCCCCACCCCAGAAATGGGCCGATCCAAAATTTGAAATTATACAAAATGAGATCGTCCGCTTTGACATTTCTCGCTGGCGGAAGCGGCGGGCTAGAGTGCGGTTATTTATTTCTACGTACAGAGTGTATTCCTTCAGCGCTTATACAATTAACTTGATTTAATAAGCAATTTATAACTATTTAGACACAATACATTGTAAGTTGGCTCTAATTCTATGAAATTTCAAAGACATTACGCCGTCGTGTTCCGTTAATGTCTGCTTTATAATCTTGGCTCATCTGGATCTGACAGCCGCGAACTTCTTGTTTTTATTACCGTTTTTTTAATGAAAATTAAATGTTGTGAAAGTGTCTGTATCGATTTTCTCGTGTACGTATCCATATTTTTCAAAAATACAACGCTACAATACACACAATTTACCCAAGTGATCTGTGAACGTCTTGCTACGGAATCCACTAATTTGTTTAATGTCGTGTTGTTCTTCGGATCTGTTCTTGCAATGTGAAGTGAAGTGTATTTATAATTGACATGCACCAAATGTCTCCGTTCGCCGACAGCTGAATCAATTGATGGTCAGTATATCATCGCCTTAATTACCGCCTATTTAAACACAAAAATTCTAAATTTAAACTTTTGTTTTTTGTTTTATTTTGAAATTTGAAAGGAACGAGTGCCACATCTCGCGCCGCTCGTCATTTGTTTTATAAATGCAATTGTTTTCTCTATTAGAACAAATTAAAAACGTTTGAAAGTTGCTAGTTTAAAATTAGAACGTGGTACAATTGGTTTTCTCGGAACCAGAGTGCCTCATATGTTTGTTATCGTTTATTTTGTTCCCGGAATCGTAAATTTTGTTTAATTTAAAGCGATTTTTGCGGTTTTGAAAATTCAGACAATGTTATCATAAATTGTCTTGAGTCAAAAGTGTTTTAAATTTTATTTCCTTTGCAGTTTGACTCATAATACATTGTTTACTATATACAAATTTATTTATTTATTAAGTTAAAAGAATTAAATCTATGATTTGGAAAAATACATACGACATTCTAACACAAATTAAGGCTGAATACTCTTGAATATTTGGAGTTTCCTTTTGAACGTTGTTTCATCAGTGTACGGAAGTGAAGCTTGGAGCTGGCAAAAAATGATGAAAGTAGGATAAATTCCGTAGAAATGAGATCACTAAGAAGAATGTGCGGGAAAACATTGTATCATAGAATACCGAAGGATGAAGTAAGAAAGAAATGTATGGCAGATGACTGCATCATGGATAAAATTAAAAAAGGATCCCTGAGATGGTTTGGACATATGGGACGAATGGATGAGAGTAGAATGGTTAAAAGTTGTACACAAGCAGTAGCGTGAGTGGAAAAAGAAGCCGAGGACGACCGAGGAAAACATGGCATGACCAAATGAATCAATTACTAAAAGGCGGCCACATTCGAAGTCGGAATAATCGACGTGCGTGCATGGTGCAATGTTTGAATGTAGAGGAAGACCGAGAGGTATGCCAGGACAGAGCATTGTGGCGATCCATCCTCTCTGCCTACCCCTCCGGGGAAATGGCGTGAAAACAAAATATGATAGAATACCGAACGACGAAATAAGGAAGAAATGTAAGGCAGATGATTGCATCTTAAGTAATATTAAAAAATGATCTCTGAGATGGTTTTAACATATGGATCGCATGAGAATGATTTATGGTTTCTTTAAAAGTCTATCAAAATAATATATGCAGTGCACAATGGTGTTCTTGTGCCGACCCTTGTGTGTGGAAGTGAAGCATGGAGCAAAAGATGAATGAACTAACTAACCATCACGCCGTTTCACCGAAGGGGTAGGCAGAGAGGATGGATCGCTACACTTTTCTTTCATGACATATTTCTCTCGCTTCCTATAAAACTAAATCAAATATTGAATATATTTGATCTATTTGATAGTGCCACATTTTCCTCGGTCTTCCGATTATATTTCTAGTTCCATTTACATCATTAACATATATTATACTTTTTTTACCATTCTTTCTTCATTCATTCTTTCCATGTGTCCAAACCATCTTAATGATCCTTTCATTATTTTTTTCATAACACCATCATTCGCACCACATTCACTTCTTATATTTTCATTCGTCACTCTATCATACACAGAGTATCCACACATTCGTCTAAGCGATCTCATTTCTACTGCATTTATTCTACTTTCATGATGTCACTAAGAAGAATGTGTGGAAAAACAATGTATGATAGAATATCTAATGATGAAGTAAGAAAGGAATGCAAGGCGGATGAATGCGTGATAAATAAAATTATGAAAGGCTCACTAAGATGGTTTGGACATATGGAACGAATGGATGAGGGAAGAATGGTTAAAAAGATAATATATACAAGTATTGTGAATGGAAAAAGAAGTCGAGGAAGGCCAAGGAAGACACGGCATGACCAAATTAATCAAATACTGAAAGGCGGATATTTGAAGTCGGAAAAATCGACGAGCGTGCATGTCACGATGTGTGAATGTAGAATATGCACGTGAGTTATGTCAGGATAGAACAATGATAAAATGATAGCGTTATGAAAAAAATAATGAAAGGATCATTAAGATGGTTTGGACACATGGAAAGAATGAATGAAGAAAGAATGGTAAAAAAAAGTATATGTTAACGATGTAAATGGAACTAGAAATAGAGGTAGACCGAGGAAAATGTGGCACGATTAAATAAATCAAATATATTCAACATTTGATTTAGTTCTATAGGAAGCGAACGAAATATGTCATGAAAGAAAAGTGTGGCGATCCATCCTCTCTGCCTACCCCTCCGGAGAAACGGCGTGATGGTTAGGTTAGGTTAGGTTAGGCTTCACTTCCACACACAAGGGTCGGCACAAGAACATCATTGTGCATCTTATATATTTGTTTATATAGACTTTTGAAGAAACCATAAATAAATCTTGCTTATAACAGGGTGCCTTTGAAATGTGGAATATTTAAACTATCGTAGACAGAGAGTAGTTTTTTTGCAACGATAATCTTATCTTGAAACTCCGACAAAGAATAATTTAATGTTATATATGATGTTAGGCATCAGGCATGCGATAGAGTCGGGTGGAGAAGGTTCCTTGAGGCCCTATGCACCACGGAGGTGTGACAGGACAAAAAGAAGAAGAAGAAGGTCTGTTCTACTATATGGCTGCGAAACTTGGACTCTGAAAGTGAATGCAATAACTAACTAACTAACTAACCATCACGCCGTCTCTCCGAAGGGGTAGGCAAAAATAATGGACTGCCACACTTTTCTTTCCTGACATATTTCTCAATTCGCTTCCTCAACATTCATACATCGTGTCATGCACGAGCGTCGATTTCTCTCACTGCTCATATGGCCGACATTCAATATTTGATTTATTTGATCGTGCCACATTTTCCTCGGCCTTCCTCTATTTCTAGCTCCGTTCACGCCGTTTACCATTCTGTCTTCACTCATTCTTTCCATGTGTCCAAACCATCTTAATGACCCTTTCCTTATTTTGTTCATAACACTTTCATTCGCACCACATTCACTTCTTATACTTGCATTTGTCATGTCGTGTCATTACGTGCATGACAAGATGTATGAATGTAGAGGAAGCGAGAGAAGTATGTCAGGACAGAACAGTGTGGCGTTCCATTCTTTCTGCCTACACTCCGGGGAGACGGCGTGATGGTTAGTTAGTTATTTAGTTAGGGATTGGACGGGAATGAAGAGAGTTAAGAACCTGTTACAAGTAACGCAGGACAAAGGTGCTTTTGCTGCAGTGATCGTTGTGGGACGACCAACGATGATACTCAAATAATATTGAGGCATTTTCATTTCATTTATTTCACATTACAGACACATAATTCCAGATCGTTTGCAATTACATTATAACAATCTATAAGAGAAGCATAGAAACATTCAGATTAAGAATTAGAAAGAATCATAACATTGATATTGCATCCCTGAGGCAACTCACACTATCACGAAATATGTCCACCTCCGAGGCGACCCGATTAAGCAATAAGATTGCCCTACGCACTGGCTTAACCATCGGCAGGTTGGTTCTGCAGCGCGGCAAATAAAACAATCTGTACTGTCTTTGACGAAGGTAATTATCAGGGACAAATAGACCTACATCACTCAGAACATCCGAGTTTTGTATACGGCCGCCAATCAGCTGAAAGAAGTGAACATCCAAGTGAATATTCCTCCTCTCCGATGATTGGTAGCTTAGCATACCTAGCAAGAATTGAGTCGGAAAGAGCCACGGGTAATAACCGCGCTCCCTGAGGTAAAGAAAGCTCGCTCCACCATCGGAGAATATCGGATCCCAGGCGGTGACCAAATAAAAAAATAAAAAACTAACTGACCATCACGCCATTTCGCGAAGGGGTAGGCAGAGAGGATGGATCGCCACAATGCTCTGTCCTGGCATAACTCTCGGGCTTCCTCTACATTCATACATCGTACCATGCACGCACGTCGATTATTCCGACTTCGAATGTGGCCGCCTTTTAGTAATTGATTAATTTGGTCATGCCATGTTTTCCTCGGTCGTCCTCGGCTTCTTTTTCCACTCACGCTGCTTGTGTATCCATTCGTTCCATATGTCCAAACCATCTCAGGGATCCTTTTTTAATTTTATCCATGATGCAGTCATCTGCCTTACATTTCTTTCTTATTTCATCGTTCGGTATTCTATCATACAACGTTTTCCGTACATTCTTCTTAGTGATCTCATTTCCACGGTGTTTATCCTGGGAATAAAATAAATGGAGCACTCAAAGTCATTACTGCAAATAGAATTATATCCACAGAAGCAAAGATGGCAGTACATAATGGAGTTCTAGTGCCAACCCTCATGTTTGGCATTGAAGCATGGAGCCGGCAAAAGAAAGAAGGATGAAAGCCGGTGGGTTTTTTATGTTTGATTTAAATTCTCTCTGATTGTCAATGCAACTGAGAGGGTCATGGGGCATGTTCCAGGGTCAACTAATCGGCCTATTTCCAAGGAGTTTGGTGATGGAAGTGTAGACTGCCTCAAGTTGGGGCTATCAGCAATACAGAGATCAGATATATAGACTGGTGCGCTTTGAAATCCGTCCAGCATAGTTTCTACTGGATTCGTTCAGGACACTATGTCTCTAAGTGCGCTATGCTATCGTTTACTAGAGCATTGAGAATTGTGTATCATAGATACACAATGAACAGCCAGCACCTAGCACATGTATCTACGATGAAGGATCTCGGGATCATCTATGAGAGTAGGCTGACTTTTCCTGCACATATCGAGAGGATATCATACAATGTTATCCCGTACATTCTTCTTAGTGATCTCGTTTCTATGGCGTTTATCCTGCTTTCATCCTTCTTTTGTGAGCTCCAAGCTTCACTCCCATAAATGAGGATGACCAAATAATGGAACTATATTCTAACCAACTTCTTACCAGGGAATTATACAACACCAAGCATTTTAATGGAACTATTACATAGAGCAACTATGTGAAGATTGAACGATAATTGAGCATGGAACAGAACACCGAGATCTCTGGATGTAGAAGCTGTTTCAAGCTGTACCCCATCCATACGATAGCGAAAGTATAATGTTTTCGATGCTCGTATGTATGATACAGTGCCATGGAAAGAGCCATGTTAGGAACAAGCCTAAGAGACAGAGCCAGAAACGATATGGTGAGAGAAAGAACAAAGGTCACTGACATCATCCACCTGTAGCGACTCTACAGTGGCAATGGGCAGGTCACGTAGCCAGAAGCTAGAAGACTGCTGACTTGGAGACCATGGACGGCAAAGAGAAGTGACCGCAACTACGGTGGAAGGATGATCTGAACAGACACGTCGGAATAACCTGGATGCAGTCTGCACAGGACAGAGTGACATGGAAGCGAATGGAGGAGGCCTTTGTCCAGGAGTGGACGGGAATACGCTGAGATAGAAGAAGAACAAGAAGAAGATGTATGACATAACAAAGCTCTTGGAGACGTTGAAGAATAATTTGTTACGTTTACTCCATTGGGTTGACTCTGAATGTCATTGAAGCTTCAAGCAATCTGAGGGAGTCTCTTTTTCAGAGAATTAATTCATACTCTAATACAAGAATTGTCAATTTTAAGGTATCATTGTCTTAAACCAAGTTCGCTGCACTGTGTGTCTGCTAGAAATTCAAGTATTGATCAAAGTTCAAAAGCCTTTGAAGAATATGCGAGGAGGAAGCCACTTATTATGTGTTTCTTTAGCGATTATGTAAAACTCCATATTAAATAATTAATACGAATGAAAACGTCTGTTTTATACTGGTTTTATTATATTCTATGGGAATGACACGTCTGTCCTTGCTAAGGCACTATCAAATGTAGCGAGAATCAAACTGTTTATATACCCGAGCTAATGGAGCAAAATAAGGTGATTGGAGTGGCTTCATACATTGTTAACTGGAATTAAGGGGCAAGAGCATATTCCATAATATAAAACTCCATATTAAATAATTAATACGAATGAAAACGTCTGTTTTATACTGGTTTTATTATATTCTATGGGAATGACACGTCTGTCCTTGCTAAGGCACTATCAAATGTAGCGAGAATCAAACTGTTTATATACCCGAGCTAATGGAGCAGAATCAGGTGATTGGAGTGGCTTCATACATTGTTAACTGGAATTAAGGGGCAAGAGCATATTCCATAATATAAAACTCCATATTAAATAATTAATACGAATGAAAACGTCTGTTTTATACTAGTTTTATTGTATTCTATGGGAATGACATGTCTGTCCTTGCTAAGGCACTATCAAATGTAGCGAGAATCAAACTGTTTATATACCCGAGCTAATGGAGCAGAATAAGGTGATTGGAGTGGCTTCATACATTGTTAACTGGAATTAAGGGGCAAGAGCATATTCCAGAATATAAAACTCCATATTAAATAATTAATACAAATGAAAATGTCTGTTTTATACTAGTTTTATAATATTTTCAAATCAAATCAAATCAATTCAAACATCAACAATCAACAATCATTCATCAATATTCTATGGAAGTGACACGTCTGTCCTTACTAAGGCGAATGTAGCGAGAATCAAACTGTTTATATACCCGAGCTAATGGAGCAGAATTAGGTGATTGGAGTGGCTTCATACATTGTTAACTGTCTATTGTATCTTGGACAATGATGTAAAACTCCATATTAAATAATTAATACGAATGAAAACGTCTGTTTTATACTAGTTTTATTATATTCTATGGGAATGACACGTCTGTCCTTGCTAAGGCACTATCAAATGTAGCGAGAATCAAACTGTTTATATACCCGAGCTAATGGAGCAGAATAAGGTGATTGGAGTGGCTTCATACATTGTTATGATTTCTCCCTTTAAAACGCTGTTCCTCCCTTTTCTTATAAATTGAAACACTGTTTTCTCAGTATGAAATAAAGTCAGTAAGTTTCCCATAATTAACAAAACACCTTTTGCATTGTTATGAATAAAACTCTAATTTCTAGTTTATTTTTAATGAATTGAATACTTTTCCCTATTGTTATAAATCAAAACACTGTTTTTCTCACTATAAAATAAAACATTGTTTCTGTAAACAGTGTTTTTTTTTCATTTCCATGAAAAACTTTTATCTCCAAGGTTTGAGAATTAAAATACAGTTTATTCTTTCATTTCAATTTATTAAAACACTGTTTTACTCTGTATGAAATAAAACACTGTTTACAAAATATAAACAGAACACTGTTTTCTTTCAAGGTTTAAATATAAATCACTGTTTTTTTTTAAATTTATAATTAATCCACTGTTCTTTTTTCATTTTAATTAATTATGACACTGTTTTTCTCAGTATGAAATAAAACACTGTTTACACAATATAAACAAAACACTGTTTTCTTTTTAGGGTTACATAAATAAATTACTGTTTTTTTAAATTAAGAAATAAATCATATTTTTTCTTGCATTTTAATATATAAAAAAACACTGTTTTCTTTCAAGGTTTAATAATAAATACACTGTTTTTTTTAATTAAGAATTAAATCATAGATTTTTCATTTTAATCAATTAAAACACTGTTTTACTCAGTATGAAATAAAACACTGTTTATATTATAAAAACAGAACACTGTTTTCTTTCAAGGTTTAATAATAAATACACTGTTTTTTTAAATTAAGAATTAAATCATAGATTTTTCTTTCATTTTAATCAATTAAAACACTGTTTTAACAGAACACTGTTTTCTTTCAAGTTTAATAATAAATACACATTTTTTTTAAAATTAAGAATTAAATCATAGATTTTTCTTTAATTTTAACCAACTAATACATTGTTTTTCTCATTATGAAAATAAACCCTGTTTACATAATATAAACAAAACACTGTTTTTTTATTAAGTTATAAACAAAATTCTTAAACTGAAATGTATGATTCAATACAGAGTAGCACAGAGTACCACAGCGCTGTTGAGGATATATCTGATAGTATAAATACAATACATATAGTCTGTTGTCCTACAGCCAGGACTGGTTTCCAGGTGCGCCCCGCCCGCCGGCAAGATGCTGCCGCAGCAGTACTGCCTCAAGTGGAAGTACCACAACTCCAACATCCAGTTCACCTTCTCGCAGCTGCTGGAGAAAGGTGAGTCCAGACTACCATCACGCCATCAACCCTCTTTCATACACTTGTCCTAAAAAAATACTTAATTAGACACTCTGTGTATTATATGATAGTGTCGAATGAAAATATAAGAAGTGAATGCGGTGCGAATGATGGTGTCATGAACAAAATAATGGAAGGATCATTAAGATGGTTTGGACACATGCAAAGAAAGAATGAAGAATGAACGGTAAAAAAAGTATATGTTAATTATGTAAATGGAGTATGGAATTGAGGTAGACTGAGGAAAACATGGTATGACTAAATAAATCCAATTTTTAAGGTTGGTCATGTAAGAAGTCTGAAGAATCGACGTGCATGTATGACTCATTGTATGAATGTGGAGGAAGCTAGAGAGGTATTGTAACACCAGGAAGACGGTGTAACAATCACACTACCATAGCCTTACAATATAATCAAATCAAATCAAATCAGTTTATTAACTCAAAAGACATTACAAACAGCAAAATGTTTAAGGCATCTATTGAGTACAGGTCAAATATTATATACATACAACATAATACCAGGAACGCATTAGAGATGGTTCCACTGCAGGAAGACAAGATACTTTCTAAAGTCAAGAGTATTTGTCATCTGAACGTACCTTCACTAATATGAAAGACGTCGATCTCCGAGGAGATCGCGTTCAGCAGACTAATTGCTCTTCCTACCGGTGTCACCAGAGGCAGATTGGTATAATGACACTTGGCTCATTTTGGCGCCTGCATCCAACCGTTTAATCCCTTTCATACATAATTGTCTTGGTTAGAAGGTGGAGTATTGATGTTTGACGTGATGGCAGGGAACTTCTGCGACGTGACGCTGTGGTGCGGGGGCTGCCCGTTCCCGGCGCACCGGGCCGTGCTGGCGGCCTGCTCCGGGCTGCTGGCGCCCCTGCTGGCGCTGGACCTGGGCGTGGAGCCGGCCCTCGTGCTGGACAGCATCTCCCCGCTCCACCTGCGCCAGCTCCTGGGCTTCATGTACACCGGGGAGGTCAGCGTGCACCATGTGAGTACACTCTTCATCATCACATCTCAGCTATCAAGGACAAACTTATTTAATTAATGTAAAAAAAAAACGACCCTTATGTATGGAAGCAAAGTATGAAACTGGCAAAATAAGGATAACATTAGAATAAATGCAGTAGAAGTGAGATCTCTTAGACGAATGTGTGGATACACTCAGTGGCGGTACTCCCATAGAAGCCCAGAAACCCGGCTCTTCTGGCTTACAGAGGTTCAGCTCTTGTGGCTATTCCTCTTACGTCTGATGGGAACATTGTTTGAAGTTGATTTGGTGGGTTGTTGGTTTATGCGCGGGCATGATAACTTAGATTTGATCATTTTGATTCAAACTTCTTACGCAAGCCGGGCTTCTGGGCTTCTATGGGGAGTACCGCCACTAGATACACTGTGTATGATAGAGTGCCGAATGAAAATATAAGAAGTGAATGCGGTGCGAATGACGGTGTCATGAACAAAATAATGAAAGGGTCATTAAGATGGTTTGGACACATGGAAAGAAAGAATGGTAAAAAAATTATATGTTAACGATGTAAATGGAACCAGAAATAGAATCGGAAGACCGAGGAAAACGTGGCACGATCAAATAAATCAAATATTGAATGTCGGCCACGTGAGGAGTCAGAGAAATTGACGCGCGTGCATGACACGATGTATGAATGTTGAGGAAGCGAATTGAGAAATATGTCAGGAAAGAAAAGTGTGGCAGTCCATTCTTTCTGCCTAACCCTTCGGGGTGACGGCGTGATGGTTAGTTAGTTAGTTAGTTAAAAAAAATAGAAAAAGATCATTCATTTAATAAAATTAATGGCGTTGAAATTTTGCATATTAATAATAGAAGTATAAAACATTTTGAATGTATACAAATACTTGTAGACGAATACTGGATTTTACCCATTACGGGTTATCAATTCAAGGATTAATTGTATCTCAATAGAGACGAAGATGCAATTTTTTCTTTCAAAACACTATTTTTCGCATGTTTCAATGAATGAACTATACAGACGGAGCTGGCCGGACTGCTGAAGACAGCCGAGGAGCTGAAGATCAAGGGTCTGGCGGACGTGACGTGGAAGGACGCGCAGGGGACCAGCGGGGCGGGCGTGACCAGCGTGGAGGGACCCTCGTCGAGGGCGGACCCCGACCCGCTCCTGGTCGACGTGGAGGAGGCGCACCCCCTGCAGCCCATCATGATGTTCACCTCCTTCAACGGTACGCCACTTTACTTTCTAATAGCAGACTGCGAGAGCTCTTGAATTTCTCATTTCACAACATCTGATCACCGGGTCAAGTGTCCTGAAAGAATCCAGTATAAACTAACAGTGGCGATCTAGTGATAAGTTGTTCAATCTGCACTTGGATAAGTTGTTCAATCTGCACTTGGATAAGTTGTTCAATCTGCACTTGGATAAGTTATTCAATCTGCTGTGGATAAGTTGTTCAATCTGCACTTGGATAAGTAGTTCTGTCTACACTTGGATAAGTTGTTATTTGAATAAGTTGTTCAATCTACACTTGGATAAGTTGTTCAAGCTGCACTTGGATAAATTGTTACTTGGATATGTTGTTCAACCTGCACTTGGATAAGTTGTTCAAGCTGCACTTGGATAAGTTGTTCAATCTCCACTTGGATAGGTTGTTTTTTGACTTTGGATCCGTGCCACTGTGCGGAGCCGCGGTGGAAGCAATCATAAGAAGAAGAAAGTTTGCTTCGATTTAGTCTTTGGTATTTATTCTTAAGGCGAGATGTATGTTGCAGGTTCGCTGGTGGTGCCCCCTCTGACTGTTACCCGGGCCCCCGTAGTGCCTCCGCCGCCCCTGGAGACCATCAAGAGGAAGCGAGGGAGGCCCCCGCTCGAACCCAAGCTGCCACCGGACACGTGAGTCTCATCTAACATGATTTATAATCAGAAAAAATATTATTTCTAATTTCTCACAAGATGACAGGATTGGCACATAACTTATCGTTATAAATTAAATCAAACACGTCAAATTAACGGGGATTTCAGTAATTCCCGAAAAATTAAATATATAGAGCGCAAGTGTATGACGTGTGTTAACCCTTCATAGTGACGCATTTTTATTTGATGACACTGGTTATTAGCTGTCTGATTGATGAGACTGGTCATATTCTGATTGATTGATGACACTGGTAATATTCTGACTGATTGACAACACTAGTCATTAGCTGCTTGATTGATGACACTGGTCATTAGCTGCCTGTTGATGACACTGGTCATAAGCTTTCGTGCACCAGATTGATGACACTGTTTATTAGTAGTCATGGGCCGGATTGATGACACTGGTCATTAGCTGTCACGGTCCAGATTGATGACTGGTCATTTACTGTCCCGGGCCAGATTGATGACCCTGGTCATTAGCTGTCACGGTCCAGATTGATGATACTGGTCATTAACTGTTGCGGGCTTAATTGATGACACTCGCCATTAGCTATCACGGTCCAGATTGATGACACTGGTTATTAGCTGCCTGATTAATGCCACTGGTCACTGGCTGCCTGATTGATGACACTGGCGGACTGGATCTGTAGACCCCTGGTCTAGACGCTATCAATTAAGGATAACGGATAACATGTATTGCTTGTGTCTCTAGTAATGCTGGTTGTATCCCGATCTCCAGGGAGATCCTGACTCCGGAGCACCTGAGCCCCAAGAGGCTCCGCCCGCAGCCGGCCCCCGCCTTCCCCGCCAAGAAGGAGGAAAGGTGAGCCCCTTGACACCCCACACTTGTGACTTACTCATCATGTGGTTGAGATTATAATGGTCCGTGTCTTGTGTTGCAGCCCTGCCGCAGGCCAGGACCTGCCCATCGAGTGGGCTCCCTCCGGCAAGGCTGACGTGAGGACGCTTGACCTCTGACAATCCCCCCTCACCAGAGTGACTAACCTCATCTTATCTGACCTCCACTCATTCCAAATTTAACCTAACCTAACTTTATATTATCGGAATTTGACTCATTTCTAACCTAATCTTATCTAATTTTATCTTATTTTGATTCATTTTTAATCTAACTTCATCTTTTCGAACCTTGACTCATTTCTAACCTAACCCGATGTGTATTATCTGATCCTAACTCATTTATAACCAAATCTTATCTTACCTCGACTCATTTTATAACCTAATCTAATCTTATTTTATCTTACTTTGATTCATTTTTAACATAATCCGATGTGTCTGATCTCCTTACTCATTTATAACCTAATCTTATCTTATCTTGACTCATTTATAACCTACTCTAATCTAATTTTATCTTACTTTGATTAATTTTAAACCTAATCCGATGTGTCTGATCTCCTTACTCATTTATAACCTAATCTTATCTTATCTCGACTCATTTATAACCTAACCTAATCTAAGTTTATCTTACATTGACTCATTTCTAACTTCACCCGATGTGTCTGATCCGATCCTAACTCATTTATAACCTAATCTTATCTTATCTCGACTCATTTATAACCTAATCTTATCTTATCTCGACTCATTTATAACCTAACCTAATCTAAGTTTATCTTACATTGACTCATTTCTAACTTCACCCGATGTGTCTGATCTGATCCTAACTCATTTATAACCTAATCTTATCTTACCTCGACTCATTTATAACCTAATCTAACCTAAACTTATCTTATCTTGACTTATTTCTAACCTAACCTAATCTTATCGGACCTTGACTCATTTATAACCTAACATAACCTAAATTTATCTTATCTTGACTCATTTCTAACCTAACCTAATATTTTCTGACCCTTACTAATTTCTAGCATTATCTAACCCATGCTCCACTCTCCCATCCTTTGTAAACATATCTATCAAACTAAACAGCCATTTCTACTGCATTTATTCTACTTCCATCCTGCTTTTGCCAGTTCCATGCTTCGCTTCCATACATAAGGGTCGGTGCAGGAACACCTCAACGATCGATTTACAGACCATTGATGGGTTCGTTTACCTTTCAGGACTCGGAGTTGTCTTCGGAGTTTTCGGAGGCGTCACTGGATGGGCAGGACATCTCCCAGTTCCTGGACACCACCATGGAAGTGGAAGCGGACCAGGCGCGCGTTCCCACGCAGCCACAAAGTCAGTCCACGCGATATTATTTATTTTATTGAAAATTGTGAAGTCTAGTGCCATTCCTATAAATACCAAGTGTATGCATTAAGAAACAATAAAATAGTCACCTTGAAATATGTCAAAATCATTTGTAAACAATTTGTAAGATGTTTTTCTTGGAATATTTTTATTTCTTCCTACCTCAAATAACTTATTTTTGGATTAATTGTATCTCAATAGAGACGAAGATGCAAATTTGAAACAGAATATGGTTGATCGAGGTGTTTACAGGACTTATGACCTGTCATTGGTTGGGTTAAGCGCACGCTTTATGTAATACAACATTCCCCGTTCCACCTTTTCTTACGACCACCATGTCTGACAAATTTTTGGAAGTTGTATATATGTTAATCTGTAACACCAAACTTCACATTTTTCAATCTACACACTAGCGCCATCTATGAAGATTTAATATTAAGCATCCAAGATAAGATCACCATATAGTTGTAAAAACTTATTTTTGATTAATATAATATCATTAAGTATCCCCTAACTATGTAACCATTGTCATAAAATGTCTTAACGAGTTCCAAGAAACACTTTCCAATATTTCTGGAACTACGCTAATAATAACTAACTAACTAACCATCACGCCGTCTCCCCGAAGGGGTAGGCAGAAAGAATGGACTGCCACACCTTTCTTTCCTTACATATTTCTCTCGCTTCCTCAACATTCATACATCGTGTCATGCACGCGCGTCGATTTCTCTGACTCCTCACATGGCCGACATTCAATATTTGATTTATTTGGTCGTGCCACGTTTTCCTTGGTCTTCCTCTATTTCTGGTACCATTTACATCATTAACATATAATTTTTTTACCATTCTTTCTTCATTCATTCTTTCCATATGTCAAACCATCTTAATGATCCTTTCATTATTTTGTTCATGACACCATCATTCGCACCGCATTCACTTCTTATATTTTCATTCGACCCTCTATCATACACAGAGTATCTACACATTCGTCTAAGAGATCTCATTTCTACTGCATTTATTCTACTTTCATCCTTCTTTTGCCAGTTCCATGCTTCGCTTCCATACATAAGGGTCGGTAGAAGAACACCATTGTGCACTGCCATTCTAGCTTTTTTTTATAGGTTTTTGTTTGCGATGACAACTTTAAGTGCACCATTCACTTTGTTGCCTGCCCCAACCCTTCTTTCAATATCCCTCTCCACTCTCCCATCTCTTGTAAACATACTACCTAAATACACAAACTCAACTACTTGCTCCAAGTTTTCACCAATAATAATAATAATAATAATTATTTATTAAAAATAGTGTTTTTCAACATAAGTAACATGGTGGCACGTTAACGATGTAAATGGAGTAAGGAGTCGAGGTAGACCGAGGAAAACATGGCATGACCAAATTAATCAAATATCAAAGGTTGGTCATGTCGGAAGCCGGAAGAATCGACGTGCGTGTATGACTCGATGTATGAATGTGGAGGAAGCTAGAGAGGTGTGCCAGGATAGAGTAGTGTGGCGGTCCATTCTCTCTGCCTACCCCTGCGCGGAAACGGCGTGATGGTTTGTTGTTGTTGTTGTTATGAACAAAATAATGAAAGGAACATTAAGATGGTTTGGACACATGGAATGGTAAAGAAAATATATGTTAACGATGCAATACAACATTTTTTAATGTACACAAATATCTAGCAATGTAAGATAATTGCGCAGCCTTTCACATTGCATTAATAAAGATTTTCTGCTTAATGCTTACACCTAATCTTAAAAGATGGCGCTAGTGTAGATTGAACTAAAATATGTGAAGTGTTTCTCAACATGGTGGCATATACGAGTATACATCTTTCAAAAATTTGTCAGACGTGGTGGCCGTAAGAAGAGCGGAATGGGGAATGTTGTATTACATAAAGCGATCGCTTAACCCAACCAATGACAGGTCATAAGTCCTGTAAGCGCCTCGACCACCATATTCTGTTCCCAGAAAACAATTTACATCTTCGTCTCTATTGAGATACAATTAATCTTTAAAAATGATTAACCCACAATGGGTGAAATCCAATATTTGTCTACAAGTGTTTGTATACATTCAAAAATGTTATTAAAAATGTATAAAGTCACATCTTCTTCTTCTTTTTGTCCTGTCACACCTCCGTGGCGCATAGGGCCTCAAGGAACCTTCTCCACCCGACTCTATCGCATGCCTGATGCCTAACATCATCCCAAGTGACTGCTGCTTTAACCTCGTCCTGCAGGACTCCTCTCCAGGCGGTTCTAGGTCTGCCTCGCTTCCTCTTTCAGCAGTCTAGTGCGCCCTGAGCGATGCAGGCTGGGTTCCGTCTCAGAGTGTGACCGAACAACTTGTTCTCTAACTAACTAACCATCACGCCGTCTCCCCGAAGAGGTAGGCAGAAAGAATGGACTGCCACACTTTTCTTTCCTGACATATTTCTCAATTCGCTTCCTCAACATTCATACATCGTGTCATGCACGCGCGTCGATTTCTCTGACTCCTCACATGGCCGACATTCAATATTTGATTTATTTGATCGTGCCACGTTTTCCTCGGTCTTCCGATTCTATTTCTGGTTCCATGTACATCATTAACATATAATTTTTTTACCATTCTTTCTTCATTCATTCTTTCAATATTGACTTGTTCTCTAATTGGCTTTTCGCCTGCCATGGTCCAGAGAACGGCATTTGACACTGTTTGGGGCCAATAGATGTTGAATATTGAGCGAAGGCAGCTATCTATAATATAAACACCTGGAGTTATCCAATAACGTCCGCGGTGGATTTCCAAGTCTCACATCCGTACAGCAGTACGCTTTTAACGCTACTGCTGAATACTTCTATATAAAGTCACATCAATTTTCGCTAAATATCATATTCTGCTCCATTTACTAGTGTATATAAACTGCAACGAGCTGAAATTTCGTCACATTTGAATGCCTTAAAGGGCGAAACATGTCATTCCCATAAAATATAATAAAACTTCTAGAAAACTGACGTTTTCATTCGTATTAAGTATCTTCCTGTTGTGAATGGACTTTAATAGTGATTGTTGCAGCAGAGGTGGTCCCGGAGAAGGCCCCCGTGAGGGAGGAGCCACCGCCCCCTCCAGCGGTCCCTGCGCCGGCTCCCCCCGCTGCTCCTCTCGCTCCGCAGGCCCCGCCTGCCGTGCCCCCGCAATTCGCTGACGTGGTGAAGCTCTCCGAGTACCTGGTACGGGGACGAAGACCGCAGTTCTGGGCAGAAGACTACGTCAAGAGGGTGAGACCGCCTTCACTAACTCAAATCAAAAGATTAATTAAGAACGTCAATATGTCCACTCTTGATTCTACGGAGTATTCTGCCTCCTTAACGTCGGACCATTGCTCTTGTGCTCCTGGTATAATGTGTCATCTATCCCACTGCATTCCTCTCGGCAGAGATGGACATCTTTCATACGAATGGAGCAATGTCCACTCTTGATTCTACGGAGTATTCTGCCTCCTTAACGTCGGACCATTGCTCTTGTGCTCCTGGTATAATGTGTCATCTATCCCACTGCATTCCTCTCGGGCAGAGATGGACATCTTTCATACGAATGGAGCAATGTCCACTCTTGATTCTACGGAGTATTCTGCCTCCTTAACGTCGGACCATTGCTCTTGTGCTCCTGGTATAATGTGTCATCTATCTCGCTGCATTCCTCTCGGACAGAGATGGACATCTTTCATACGAATGGAGCAATGTCCGCTCTTGATTCTACGGAGTATTCTGCCTCCTTAACGTCGGACCATTGCTCTTGTGCTCCTGGTATAATGTGTCATCTATCTCGCTGCATTTCTCTCGGGCAGAGATGGACATCTTTCATACGAATGGAGCAATGCAATTTAAAGCTGTGTATTGCAGGTGATGGAAGCGGTGTTCTGCAAGGAACTGGAGATGAAGCAGGCTGCGGAGATGCTAGGGGTATCCTATGGGACCCTCTATGGACGTTACCGGGACTCCTTTGGCTGCATAAATCGACCCTACAGGTAATATAACATTTAGAATGATGAAATCTGTTAGTAATGCCAAAACAACCTGCCCATGGTTATGTTGGCGTCTAGAGCAATCAGCCTCTTCATGCCGTTTCTCCGAAACAGTAGGCAGAGAATGACACACCTCTAGCTTCCTCCACATAAATATAGCAAGTTATACACTTATGTCGATTTTTCTGACACCGACCTTTAAAATTTGATTGATTCGATGACTCCGTTTTCCATTCACATCGTTAATGTATACTTTCTTGACCATTCTTTCTTCATCCGTGCGTTTCATATGTCCAAACCAACGCAGCGATCCTTTCATAACACTTTTTTCTGCTCTGCATTTCTTCAGTATTTGAAATTCTGTCGCACATCGTTTACCACACACACATCTTAGAACTGGATTGGAACTAGAACTCCATTGTAAACGGCCGTTTGTTGTTTCCAATAACTATTTTTAAATATTTGTGAAATGTATACTTATATCTGTATACGAATCCTGGATTTTCACCTGTGGGTGGTTAGTTTAAATTTTTAATTGTATCTCAATAGAGACGAAGAAACAAACTGGAAACTGAATATGGATGAATATGGATTGTATAGATTAATCTTAAAAAATTAATTAGTACAATCAAATCTACATAGATGGCTAACTGGAACTGCCACGTGAAGATATGTATGGATTTGGAGTATATATACAACTTCCAAAAATGTATCATACATGATCATAACAATGGTGGAATGGGGAATGTTGTAATTACATAAAGCGTGCGCTTAACCCAACCAATGACAGGTCATAAGTCCTGTAAACACCTTGATCATCCATATTCAGTTTCCAGTTTGTTTCTTCGTCTCTATTGAGATACTATTTTTAAAGCTCCTTTCACTTTGTTACCCGCACCAACCCTTCTTTCAATATCACTATCCATTCGGCCATCCGCTGTGAACATGCTATCTAAATACACAAATTCCCTCACCTGCTCTAAGTTCTCTTTGTTCACACTTATGTTACAAACTGTCATTTGCTCTTCCCTTTCAAAAAACATTGTTTGGCTTTCATACCTCATACATTCTCGACACCAAGACTTGTAATTCGTCCGCACTATCCGCAACGAGAACGGCATCATCCGCCTAAAGCAGATAATTTACAGACAGATCACTCATCTTAGCGCCAGCGCTTATTCCTTTCAGTTATTTCATACACTATTATCCCCAGGAAAAAAAGATTATAACTAATTAACTATCACACCAAAAGGGGTAGGCCGATAGAAGTTGTTATTTTAGAGGTAGAAGAAAATGTTATTTTAGAGATACACAAATTCAAAATGAAAAAATACGCATTAAAATAATGTTAATGTCTATGATATTGGCTTTATTTAATAGATAATTTTATGCCATTATTGTTTAAATATGATTTCGGGCATATGAGCGCCACGGCTAGCTCCAATGAAGCGCAATCGTGAAGTCCAATTTTAGACAATTGTCGTCTTTGTGGATGCGTATTATCCACTAGAGTGTACGTGGTGCGAAAACGATCCGTGGTCTTCCGAATAACTTGCTCGGATGGACGATTATGTCGACCGTAAAATGGACGTAGTGCACGATAAGTTTGGCGAACCGAACCATCAACGAACTGTTCTGACGTCAGTCTATTCATGGTGAAATGGCAAAACGTACTGACTACAAATCAACTGTCAACTGTCAAATTGACAGTCTGTAGAAATAATGTTGCCAGTTTAAAAACCAAACCTCTAAAAAAAACACCCTGTACTCAATAACTGTTGGTTTTATTTGTGTTTTTCAGGGTTCATGACTTCTGGACGGAGCAGGGCCGTGCTGAGATCCTCACGAAGCTGCAGCAGAAGGACATCTCGCTGTACAAAGCCGCCGAGATGCTCAACGTGACGCCGCAGACGCTGTCCAGCTACCTCCACACCGTCGATCCGGCGAGCGGAGAGCCGGCCCCGGCCTGCTCGGGCGACAGCGACGACCCGAAGAAGCACAGCTCTGACGACGATGATGACGACGCAGACAACCGGATCAAAGAAGAAGATTCCGCCGAGGAATGCAAGGATCCGATCAAATCGTGCATGACGAAGCCGCCGGCGATACGCGTCGTGGATTTAAAGTTCCTCAAGGGATCGGCGGAAACAGGCGACGACGGCGAAGGCGCCGCGGGCGGCGAAGAAGGCGTCGACGTTTCGCAGCTCTTACGGTCGCATCCGGACTTGACGATGACTCCGGCGAAGCGCAAGGTGCATTTTCAAGAGCGCGCGGACATCATAAATCCCGGTAGCAGCAACGGCGACAACGGGAGCGACGACGACGCGTCATCGGACTCGTGATCGTGACGCATCCGTTGTGAATTTATCTCTTAAAGGATGCATTCGGTTGTAAGCGGTTGTAGATATAAGAACAAACTGTCTATGCGAGAAGTATGTAATGTGATAGCCACCGCTGGTACGAGGCGCTTCTAATTTTAGAGTTCGTCCTTTGGATTGCGTCTTCTTTTGCCTTTGATCCGTGTAGCGTTGTCTTTTCCATCGTTTGCCTTCTCCGATGTATAGAATACGATCGTTTAGACGGTTTAGACACGTGGAAAGAATGATCGAAGAAAGAATTTATTTTAATAATAACTTTCTTCACAACAACAAACAAGAGGAAGTCGCCAGGGGCTAAATCTGGTGAATACGGAGGGTGATCAATAACAGAGATCGCATTAAGCGTCAGAAACTGGCGGACAATCAGTGATGAATGACTTCAAACAAACAAACCATCATGCCATTTTTCTCTGCAGGGGTAGGCAGAAGACCGCCACACTACTCTATCCTGACACGCCTCTCTAGCTTCCTACACATTCATACAGTGAGTCATACACGCACGTCGATTCTTCCGGCTTCTGACATGACTAACCTTTTAAATTTGATTCATTCGGTCATGCCATGTTTTCCTCGGTCTACCTTGACTCCGTACTCCATTTACATTGTTAACGTATACCTTTTTAACCATTCTTTCTCCATCCATGCGTTCCATATGTCCGAACCAACGCAGCGATCCTTAACAGATTATTTGCTCTTCCCACCGGTGTCACCAGAGGCAGGTTGGTTGGTTGGCTGGTCCCAGATATTAACACAATAAATGCCCTAGGATAGCTACCATTCTACAAGTAAAAAGACCTCTCCAACATAGTGTGAACTTCTTTCGAGTCTGCTCTAAGCCAATGCATTGTATAGGACTCTGAGCTCATTGGGATCTCTGAAAATCCTTCCGGTCCGATCTTAGAAGAAGCAGACATCCAGGATTGGAGAAGTGGCTTAAGAAGAAGTGGTGCATACGTGCTAAGCGGTAGGTAATAGTCTCGTGAGCAATATTGATCCAGGAGTTGTTTCAATGGCTTCTAAAGCCGTTAGTTAACTTATTGATAACTTGTTATATGGCAATACAATGGCAATACGTTGGTAGGAGCTCTGATCGCTTCTTGAAGCATCGGGTAACACCGTACGGATGTCTGATGATGTAAGAAATGGGTGTTAAACCAACACTGAAGAACTTCCGAATCAAATCAATTCATCCAGTTACAAACTTGTTAGGAAAAGGAGTAGCGACTCGAATATCAGTTGGAGAAGATGATGTCAGTGACCTCTGTTCTTTCTCTGTCTCTTAGGCTTATTCCTAACATGGCTCTTTGGGTCACTCGTAGTTTCTCGGCACTTTGTTTGGACAGTGTTACAGTTTCAAGACTATTGTACTTTCACTAATATGACAGATGTCGGGTAATACGAGAGCGAGGAGTCGGCATTCTTCTTCTTCAAGTACCCTGTCGGGTCCCAACGTTGGCGATCACCTCGGCGAACTTGTCCCTGTCCTGCGCCGCTCGGAACAGCTCCTCCACACTTCGGATGCCGGTCCACTCCCTCACGTTTCGCAGCCAGGACATCTGTCTCCTACCGGGCCCTCGGCGTCCCTCAAATTCCCCCTTCAATATCAGTTGGAGAAGGTGGTACTTTTCCCCACGCAGCACATGACCCAGATATGAAATCTTCTGAACCTTGATAGTTGACAACAGCTCCCTGTCAACTCTAGCTCGCCTTAGGACTTCAGTATCGGTAACCATGTCTGTCCAGGGAATTCTGAGCATTCGGCGATAGAGTCATATTTCATTAAGTCCACGTTTCACATCCATACAATAAAACAGACCGCATTTGATCATCTGGCGGAGTTTCAAATTAATGTTATCATTGCAGGATAGTGATTTCATTTTATTAAATGCAGCTCTTGCTGCCTCAACGTTCTTCTTATTCTTCAGCGTATTCCCGTCCACTCCTGGACAAAGACCTCCTCCATTCGCTTCCATGTCACTCTGTCCTGTGCAGACTGTATCCAGGTTATTCCGACATGTCTATTCAGATCATCCTTCCACCGTAGTTGCGGTCGCCCTGCACTTCTCTTTGCCTTCCACGGTCTCCAAGTCGGCAGTCTTCTAGCTTCTGGCTACGTGACCTGCCCATTGCCACTGTAGAGTCTCTACAGGTGGATGATGTCAGTGACCTTTGTTTTTTCTCTCACCGTATCGTTTCTGTCTCTGTCTCTTAGGCTTATTCCTAACATGGCTCTTTCCATGGCTCTTTGGGTCACTCGTAGTTTCTTGGCACTTTGTTTGGACAGTGTACCAAGTACCAACTGGCAGAACGCAGGCTTCATAGACTATTCGTTTCAGGTTGATCGGTTTTTAAGGATGTAACTCATGTTAGAAAGTTTCAATCCTGGGATTGGTTTGCAGCAATTCCCTCTATTCTTCTCTTCCATTCTTCCCTGTCTTGTGCGGCTCTTTTGAAATGTGCATATGATGAGCAGCGCACGTCCACCAACAGGTCCCCTAGAGTTGGTCCCCTCGGTCATACCCTCCATTATGGCATGCAAGAGGCCTTCTTGTCGTATTACATGGCCGATCCATCTTGCACGCCTTTCGGACAAGGTCCTGAGCAGGTGCCTTCCTCCTTCCATTCTTTGGAGAACCTCCTCATTTGTAATGTGGTCTCAAAATAGTCTTCTATAGGACCACATCTCAAAAGCCTCTAGTCTCCGCTTATCTCTTTCGGATAGGCACCATGTCTCGCAGCCGTACATCAAGACACTCCATACATAGGTCTTGATGAGGAGTATTCTCAGTTTTAGGTCTATATTATTTTGATTCTATTATTTTCGCCCCTTTATTAAATGCAAGCCTAGCCTGATGTATACGGCTGTTCAGTTGTGCTATGAATATGATGTGAAGACCTTTAAAAGGTAGAATAAAGGAATTCTTCGGTGTTGGTGTGTTGCATAACGAATTGTGCGAATGGGCGAGGTATGAATGTTTGGGAAGTGAGCGGTTTGCAGCCTCGTGCGTCCTAAGTTATTCCTATTGAAAAATGATGTTTTTTTCTGACCAAAGTGTTTTTAGCGTATCATAGACCATCTTTATATATATAGAAAATTAAGTTTTCCTCCTATTTCGGTAGTTTTTTTATAATATTTTATAATTTAATGTTATTGTTATGTGTAAGAAAGACCACCCCTCCTGGCGTATGTTTTATATTGATAGAAGTCTTTGATTTTTTCTAAGTTTTATTATATTATATGGAAGTGACAACGGATACGATTTCTACGAGACTATATTGAGGCATCTTGGTGCCCCTGACCAGACACATTTTTAAAACATTGTATTTTCTAAATGTTGTATTTTCAAAACATTGTATTTTTTTAAATGTTGTATTTTATAAACATTGTATTTAAAAAAATATGTTGTTTAGAAACTTTGTTTTTTTAAAACGTTTTATTTTATTAACATTATATTTTCAAAACATTGTATTTTATTAAATGTTGTATTTTAGAAACATTGTATTTTGTATGAAAGACCCTTATGTATGGAAGCGAAGCGTGGAAGTGGCAAAAGAAGGATGAAAGTAGAATAAATGCAGTTGAAATGAAATCTCTTAGAAGAATGTGTGGATACTCTGTGTATGATAGAGTGCCGAATGAAAATATAAGAAGTGAATGCGGTGCGAATGATGGTGTCATGAACAAAATAATGAAAGGATCATTAAGATGGTTTGGACATATGGAAAGAATGAATGAAGAAAGAATGGTAAAAAAATTATATGTTAATGATGTAAATGGAACCAGAAATAGAGGAAGACCGAGGAAAACGTGGCACGATCAAATAAATCAAATATTGAATGTCGGCCATGTGAGGAGTCAGAGAAATCGACGCGCGTGCATGACACGATGTATGAATGTTGAGGAAGCGAATTGAGAAATATGTCAGGAATGAAAAGTGTGGCAGTCCATTCTTTCTGCCTACCCCTTCGGGGAGACGGCGTGATGGTTAGTTAGTTAGTTAGTTTTGTATTTTGTAAACATTGTTTTTTAAAACGTTTTATTTTCTTTTCTTCATACATTTAAAACATTGTATTTACAAAATATCGTATTTTCTAAACATTATATTTTATAAACATTTTATTTTCAAAACATATTTTCAAATCGTTGTAGGTTCAAGATATTGTATTTTCAAAATATCGTATTTTCAAAACATTGTATTTTCTAAACGTTGTATTTTTGAAATGTTTTATTTTCTAAACATTGTTTCAAAAAATTGTATTTTCGGAATATTCTGCTTTCAAAACATTGTATTTTCAAAACGTTTTATTTTCAAAAAACTAACTAACTAACCAACCATCACGCCTTCTCCCCGAAAGGGTAGGCAGAAATAATGGACTGCCACACTTTAACCGATGCGGCACTCCATCCTTCTCTTTTCGCCCCCGCGAGAGACGAGGTGTGATGGGTTGCGAACCTCATCGCCACATTCAAATTTTATTTTCAAAACATAATATTTTCAAAACGTATTTTCAAAATACGTATACATAAGTAAGGATTCTGTACCAATTAAAATGATAGGAAATATCGAATAATATATCGTGCCCCAAATGCTTGGGACAAAGCGATTTCTCGAATATTATGTCTGGATTTTAATTATATATATATTTTAAACAATGGTGTTCTTGTGCCGACCCTTATGTATGGAAGTGAAGCATGGAACTGGCAAAAGAAGGATGAAAGTAGAATAAATGCAGTAGAAATGAAATCTCTAAGACGAATGTGTGCCAAATCTGTATATGATAGAGTGACAAATGCAAGTATAAGAAGTGAATGTGGTGCGAATGAATGTGTTATGAACAAAATAATGAAAGGATCATTAAGATGGTTTGGACACATGGAAAGAATGAGTGAAGACAGAATGGTAAAGAAGGTATATGTAAACGGCGTGAACGGAGCTAAAAATAGAATCGGAAGGCCGAGGAAAACGTGGCACGATCAAATCAATCAAATATTGAATGTCGATCACGTGAGGAGTCGGAGAAATCGAGGTGCGTGCATGACAAGATGTATGAATGTAGAGGAAGCGAGAGAAGTATGTCAGGACAGAACAGTGTGGCGTTCCATTCTTTCTGCCTACCCCTCCGGGGAGACGGCGTGATGGTTAGTTTAGTTTAATATATTTTAAAAGCGCCAATCCGGAGACATCTTCGGCCCATCTGATCATCTTCATATCCGTCACACAGAGTTCTGCACTTCCATAAAATATAATAAGACTTATTTTTTTCTTGTTCGAATATTTAATATGAAGTTATTTATCAAGAATTTATGAAATTACTGATTTTTAAAATAATTTTGATGTGGTTCAAATGTTCATTGGTGTGATTCAATTGTTCTACACATATTTTTAATGAGATTCAAGCATCTACAGATATGTTTAATGTGTTTCAAGCATTCTACAGATATTTCTGATGTGATTCAAGCATTCTACAGATATTTTTGATGTGATTCAATTGTTCTACAGATATTTCTGATGTGATTCAAGCTTTCTACAGATATTTCAATGAGATTCAAGCATTCTTGATGTGATTCATATGTTTGATGTGATTCAATTGTTCTACAGATATTTTTGATGTGATTCAAGCATTCTACACATATTTTTAAAGAGTTCTACAGTTATGTTTGATGTGATTCAATTGTTCTACAGATATTTTTGATGAGATTCAAGCGTTCTATAGATATGTTTGATGTGATTCGATTGTTCTACAGATATTTCTGATGTGATTCAAGCATTCTACAAATATTTTTTAATATGTTATATTTGATATTAAATTATATATATATATTTGTTAACACATTAATGCCGGAACGGACACACCTATATATGAATGGATGAGAACAGGATAAATGCGGAAGAGATGAGATCTCTTAGATGCATGTGCGGTAAATGATGAATTTCAAATACTGAAAACGGGAAAGAACTCAGAGTGGAAGAAAGTATTATGAAAGATTCAATGCGTCGGATATTGAAAGAATGGCTAAGGAAGCATGCGTTTATGATGCACGGGACCTCGATATATCGAATTGTATATTGTGGCCCCACACTTGGGACCCATGGCTTTCTCGAATATCCCAATTTAATATCAGGATTTTAATGATGCCATATAATAATCTTTCCTCTCCTTGGGACACTTAAAGTTGTCATTGTAAACAAGCTAAGATGGCAGTACACAATGGAGTTCTAGTGCCAACCCTTATGTATGCAAGTGAAGCTTGGAGCTGGAAAGAAAAGGATGAAGGTAGGATAAATACAGTAGAAATGAGAAAACGATATATGATAGATGATTGCATCATAAGTCTAATTAAAAACGGATCCATGAGATGGTTTGGACATGTGGAACAAATGGACGGGATGGTTAAAATGTTGTATACAAGCAGTGTGAGTGGAAAGAGAAGTCGCGGAAGACCAAGGAAAGCATGGCATGACCAAATCAATCAAATACTGAAAGGCGACCGCATTCGATGTTGTAAAAATCTACGAGTGTGCATGTTGCGATGTATGAATGTGGAGGAAGCTAGAAATGTATTCAGGACAGAACGGTGTGGCGGTTCATCCTCTCTGCCTACCCCTCCGGGAAAACGCCGTGATGGTTAGTTAATTTCTTGAAATATCTAAAACTCCAGCATTTAATATGAATGAAAACGTTCGCTTTCGAGAAGTTTTATTATATTTTATATGAAATGAAGTGCTTGTTATGATGTGTGAATGTGGGGGAAGCTAGAGATGTATGTCAGGACAGAACGGTTTGTTAGTTAGGTCCGGCTTTAATGTGTTAAAACCCCTTCAAACTGAACATCCTCAAAGAGCCACGTTTTAAGGTATAAGTTTTGTGTATATGAGAGGTTGTCCTCGGGAGGACGCAGGTTTTGTTAGTTTAAAGGTGATCTTCCGTGTATCGGCGAGGATTTGTGTTCTGTTCCCGTACTCTGAGCTAGTTTAGGGCAAATAGTAATACTATATTTACATTTATAAGAGAACCCTTCTATTTATATATAAAATATATTCAAATACACAAGCCGGACTCCTCATTGCCACACCCGCACACCTATTCCTCCAGTGAACCTGTCATACATCTTAGTAAGTAAAGAAGTGGACAGTATACTAGTAAGTGTCCTAATTTTCAACAGTGGACAGTATAACATACTAGTAAGTGTCCTAATCTTCAGCAGTGGACAGTATACTATTAAGTGTGCTAATATTCAACAGTGGACAGTATAACAGTAAGTGTCCTAATCTTCAACAGCGGACAGCATAAGTAAATACTTAAATAAGTATACCTTCGATAATGGATTAGTACCCTTTATCTTCGGCAGTGGTCAGTATATTAGTAAGTGTCCAAATCTTTGGCAATAGACAGTATACTAGTAAGTTCAGTAATCTTCAGCAGCAGGCAGTATACTAGTAAGTATCCTAGTCTTATCTATAGAATACTCGTATAATTACACTAAATAAGGAGCGTATTTATAACACCATCATCAAGCCAGTGATGACATTTATGGTCGTGGACAATGACTCCAAAAGAACAACAAAGAATCTACTGGTTTGAGAATAGAATACTTAAAATTATCCTGGGACCCAGAGCCGGTGTTGCAGCGGAAACATGATGGCATAGGACCAACCAAGAGATCCGTATTTGATGATGACCCAGCAGCCCCTTATAACGGTCGCCTAGCATGGATTGGGCACGTATGCCGAGCCAAAGAGACCAGAGCAATCAAGACCCTGTACGCGTCTAGACCGACTGGAGTAAGTCCTCTAGGAAGACCTAGACAGCGCCTAATAGACAATGTTCTGGCTGACCTGGCCAGGTTGGGCGAATCGGACTGCTGGGAGCAAAAGGCGCAGGATCGAGGAGCTTGGAGGAAAATCTAAAACTCTTCAAGAGTTGTATGGCCATAGGAAGTAATTAGATATGTAAGGAGTGGTTTAGGACTTGAACGCAGATGGGAAAATGAGGAAAAACAATTGAATGTAAGTTCAAGGCACTTCCCAGAAGGCCCCGCAGTATATTTAGTAACAGTAGAAGTAAAAAGGGTTTAACAGTCTAAAGGGGAAGGGAATAATCCCCGCTGTCGTAGACGTCATCCGCTGGGTCGGGCTTCTTGGTGGCCAGCACAGCCAGGAGCTTCTGGATCTCTATGGGCACGGGCGGCGGAGTGGGGATGTGGTCTCCCACCGGACGGAAGCCGTTCTCGTCTGCGGTGTATCTCAGCTGGATCACCTGGCCTTCGGGGGACACGTATTGGAACTGTCCCTGCTGCAGCTGCGTCTCATATCCTGGCTCCCCCGCATGCTTGATGATGCCCTGCTCCTCCTGGAAGATGCCGTTGCCTGCAACAGATCACAACATCAAAAATGGAGATCATCATTTTCTTTCATGACAAACTACTTCTTTCGATTATTTTTTTATTATATATATGTACAACAGGTCGTTTGAACCCAATTACTGTATACAATTTATTTTAGCTATTATATTGATTCTTATATGGACGGGAATCAGAACTGTGGAGGAGCTATTCCGGACAGCGCAGGATAGGGAAGAGTTTACCAGAGTGATCGCCAACGTCGGGGGGACCTGACAGGGCACTTTAAGAAGAAGATTGATTCTTATGACATGTGATAGGTAGCCAATCTATCGCCATTTTATTGTCACGTGAATTCTACACCAGACCAAAGATAATGTGATAATCACACTGCCATCACCGGGAATCGAACCCGGGACCTTCGGTATGGAAGTCAGGGGCTTTCTCCGACTCCTCACGTGGCCGACGTTCAATATTTGATTGATTTGATCGTGCCACGTTTTCCTCGGTCTTCCGATTCTATTTCTAGTTTCATTTACTTCGTTAATTTAAAATACATTGTGAACGGCCATTTTAATCAGAACTCCATTGTGAATGGCCTTTTGGAACCAGAACTCTATTGTGAACGGCCATTTGGAATCAAATTTACAATTGGAACAAATTCTCCATTGTGAACTGCCATTTGGAACCAAGTCTCCATTTGGAACCATATCTCCATTGTGAACGGCAATTTGGAACAAAATCTTCATTTGGAACGAAATCTCCATTTGGGACCATATCTCCATTGTGAACGGCCATTTGGAACCAAATCTTCATTTGGGACCATATCTCCATTGTGAACGGCCATTTGGAACCAAATCTCCATTGTGAACGGCCATTTGGAACCAAATATTCATTTGGAACGAAATCTTAATTTGGAACCAATATCTTCATTTGGAACGAAATCTTAATTTGGAACCAAATCTCCATTTAGAACGAAATCTTAATTTGGAACCAAATCTCCATTTGGAACCAAATCTCCATTGTGAACGGCCATTTGGAACCAAATCTTCATTTGGAACGAAATCTTAATTTGGAACCAAATCTTAATTTGGAAACAAATCTTAATTTGGAACCAAATCTCCATTTGGAACCAAATCTCCTTTGTAAACGGTCATTTGGAACTAAATTTCCACTGTAAACGGCTATGCATATTCCATTCTTTACAATTTTAAATGTTTAATATACTCGTACACCATTCAGGTGGGAAGAGCAGTCAGCTTTTGATCGTGACAGTCGGTAAGTTAGGTTAGGTTACCTGTCTGGTAGATGTAGCGGTAGTTCTTGTCTGCCTCTGTCCCTACCACCTTGTGCTCCTTCATCAGGATGGGAATGGGGGCGCTCCGGGGTCTCTCGGGCTCCGCCTTCGCCCCCTCCTTGCTCGCACCGGCCACCAGCGCCGCGCACAGCGCCAATAGCGTCAGCTGCAAGAACTGTAGCCAGAAACAAGAAATGATAGAATCAAGAATAAACATTGCTCCATTCGTATGCAAGATGTCCATCTCTGCCCGAGAGGAATACAGTGGGATAGATGACACATTATACCAGGAGCACAAGAGCAATGGTCCGACGTTAAGGAGGCAGAATACTCCGTAGAATCAAGAGTGGACATTGCTCCATTCGTATGAAAGATGTCCATCTCTGCCCGAGAGGAATGCAGTGGGATAGATGACACATTATACCAGGAGCACAAGAGCAATGGTCCGACGTTAAGGAGGCAGAATACTCCGTAGAATCAAGAGTGGACATTGCTCCATTCGTATGAAAGATGTCCATCTCTGCCCGAGAGGAATGCAGTGGGATAGATGACACATTATACCAGGAGCACAAGAGCAATGGTCCGACAATCAAGAGTGGACATTGCTCCATTCATGGTTAGTATATGTTATGAAATGTGTCTGTATGGAAGCGTTCTGAAATCATTTTGCAATCAAATATTACAAACGCCGCACGATTAGCTAATGTATTGAGTGGACATACAAATTATTCCGATGGAAAGGTGAAGAGTCATATAACGGGTACAGAAGGCTACTTCAAGGTCGCCCCAAACTGGATATATTTAGCAACTGCTGTAATACTGTTTACATAATACACAGAAATACAATGTCTCATCTTCGGCCGCGCTCTCGGCCTTGAGAACCCCTGCCTCAAGGTTTCTTAACCCTACTCCTACTCCTTTGTCGAATGACAGCCGACATCGCTATATGCATGTCGCCGCCGTTAAATACGCCGCTCAATTGAATGGCTAGGCTGATAATGAAATGCTGTTTTAGTGAAGCTTGGAGCTGACAAAAGAAGGATGAAAGTAGGATAAACGCCGTAGAAATGAGATCACTAAGAAGAATGTGAGGGAAAACGTTGTATGATAGAATACCGTACGATGAAATAAGAAAGAAATGTAAGGCAGATGACTGCATCATGGATAAAATTAAAAACGGACCCCTGAGATGGTTTGGACATATGGAATGAATGGATGAGAGTAGAATGGTTAAAAAGTTGTATACAAGCAGCGCGAGTGGAAAAAAAAGCCGAGGACGGCCGAGGAAAACATGGCATGACCAAATGAATCAATTACTAAAAGGCGGCCACATTGGAAGTCGGAATAATCGACCTGCGTGCATGGTACGATGTATGAATGTAGAGGAATCCCGAGAGGTATGCCAGGACAGAGCATTATGGCGATCCATCCTCTCTGCCTAGCCCTCCGGGGAAATGGCGTGATGGTTAGCTAGTTAGTTTTATTAATAATATATTAAAATATATACATATATTAATACAACTATGGAACGAATGGATGAATAAAGAATGATGTGAATTGAGCAAGGAGTCGTGAAAAACTTGGCACAACTAAATCAAATTTTTTTAAAGGTCGGCAATACGTCGGAAAAATCGACATTACTGCTGTATGAATATGTAGGAAGATAGAGAATTTGTGTCAGGATATAGTACTGTGGCGGTCTATTCTCTCTGCCTATACTTTCGGGGAAATATTGATTGTTATTGTAGTCATCTTCTTCTTAAAGTGCCCTGTCAGGTCCCCCCGACGTTGGCGATCACTCTGGTAAACTCTTCCCTATCCTGCGCTGTCCGGAATAGCTCCTCCACAGTTCCGATTCCCGTCCATTCCCTCACATTGCGCAGCCAGGACATCTGCCTTCTCCCTGCCCCCCTGCGGCCCTCTATTTTTCCCTTCAATATTAGATGCAGCAGGCGATACTTCTCTCCTCGCAGAACGTGACCCAGATATGCAATCTTGAGGACTTTGATCAATGTCAGCAGCTCTCTATTTACTCCTGCACCATTCAGGACTTCTGTCTGTCCATGGGATCCTGAACATTCTTCGGTGGAGCCACGTTTCAAATGCCTCTAACCGGTTCATTGTATTTACCTTTAATGTCCATGTCTCACACCCATACAACAGAACAGACCACACATAACACCTTAACATCCTCTGTCTTAGTTTCAAAGTCATCAATAGAATTAAAAAGCATATTTTAAATTAGGAAAGTTTATTTAAAAAAATAACTAACTAACTAACTAACCATCACGCCGTCTCCCCGAAGGGGTAGGCAGAAAGAATGGACTGCCACACTTTTTTTTCCTGGCATATTTCTTTCGCTTCCTCAACATTCAAACATCGTGTCATGCACGCGCGTCAATTTCTCTGACTCCTCACATGGCCGACATTCAATATTTGATTTTTTTTAACGTGTTACGTTTTCCTCGGTCTTCCTCTATTTCTGGTTCCATTTACATCATTGACATATTTTTTTTGACCATTCTTTCTTCATTCATTCTTTCCATATGTCCAAACCATCAACAACAAAAAAATTTGTATATTATAAATTAATAAACTACTCTTAAATGCTTAAAAACCCACAATCTCCCCCTAGAAGGCTTCAGTGCCGTACACTAATCACACGATGACACAAATAACACGATAACACCAATAACACAATAACACAAATACTACGATGACTATAAATAAAACGATTACACTAAATAGAACATGTAATACGATTAATAGGATTACAAGATAACAGGATATCATTAATAACATGATAACACAAATAACACGATAGCACCAATAACACAAATAACACGAAAACACAAATACTGGGATATCACTAACAACGCAAAACATGAATACTGCGTAATTTTTAATAACACGCAAACGAAAACGAATTTTAGTATGATAAGTTTCCCCTCGCTGTGTAAATACTAAAATTTTAACTGGATTAGAGTTTGATAATGCTACAGTAAGGCGAAACACGTTTTCCTTAGTAAAATGGACAATTTGTTTTAATGTTATTAATGTTAAATCTTAGATGGAAAGATAGTTGGGAGTCAACCTCCCAAGAGAGGCCTGATTTCAGAAACAGACCAAAGGTTTATAAGGAGAAGAAGAAGAAGAAGAATTATTATCTAGTACCAATGATAACAAACGTTTTCCTGAAGTTTTATTATATTTTATTTGCTGTATCAAACATTCATTCCCATAAAATATAATTAAACTTGTAGAAAACTGGTGTTTTCATTTATATAAGCATTGATGAAGACGTCTGTTTTATAGAAATTTTATTATATTCTGCGGGAGCGATGATTTTCGCTGAAGCTGCGGCATTCATCTCATAACAAATACAATGAAATTTGTCGAAAACCGACGTTTTCATCCATTTAAAAAAATATATATTAATGTTTTATAAAAAATATGGTATAATTAAATTGTTATTGAAATGAACTTCCATCAAGAGATTTCAGTAAAAAACATTAGATAAAAACTAACTAACTAACCATCACGCCGTCTCCCCGAAAGGGTAGGCAGAAAGAATGGACTGTCACACTTTTACTGATGCGGCACTCCAACCTTCTCTTTTCGCCCCGCGGGAGACGCGGTGGGATGGGTTGCGAACCTCATCGCCACCAATAGGCATCTCCTGCGCACACTTCCATCGTCCAACACCCACAAAATAAATCTAAAACAAATAATATAAAATACAATGATATAAAATAAAAATAAATTAACACAAAATGTTCTTTTTAGATGGTGCACATATTGACTATTTAATTTATGTTCCACGTATCCACCTTATCCATTTGATTATCATATAAAATATAATAAAACTTCTATAAAACGTACGTTTTCATACGTTGCCAGAGTTTCAGATGTTTCAAGAAACACTAAATATGAGTGTTTTGTTTACCCCGATCCCACCAGAGGGCGGTATGGCCGATAGCTGATGATGATATAATTAGTGTTGGTGTTATTATATTTGAGGATGGATGTGGTACTCACACGAAGTGTCATGGCGATCCTGCGGAGGCAATGGGGCCGAATCGGTCCGCGGGCCTTATATAACCAGCGGCGACTGGCATTTAGAACTTTCATCATTACTATCTGCGGAGATGACACGCCACCGGGTGGTTCACAACTAGCTTACCATCACTAACCATCAAGAACACATCAGTTTGTCTACCTCGGGACCAAAATAACATGCGACGGTCGGTCTAAGAGCGAGGTCGACAGCCGTATACATCAGGCTAGGCTTGCATTTAATAACAGGTCGAAAATAATAGAATCAAATAATATAGACCTAAAACTGAGGATACTCCTCAACAAGACCTATGTATGGAGTATCTTGATGTACGGCTGCGAGACATGGTGCCTATCCGAAAGAGATAAACGGAGACTAGAGGCTTTTGAGATGTGGTCCTATAGAAGACTATTAGGAGACCACATTACAAATGAGGAGGTTCTCCAAAGAATGGAAGGAGGAAGGCACCTGCTCAGGACCTTGTCCGAAAGGCGTGCAAGATGGATCGGCCATGTAATACGACAAGAAGGCCCCTTGCATGCCATAATGGAGGGTATGACCGAGGGGACACACTCTAGGGGACCTGTTGGTGGACGTGCGCTGCTCATCATATGCACATTTCAAAAGAGCCGCACAAGACAGGGAAGAATGGAAGAGAAGAATAGAAGAAATTGCTGCAAATCAATCCCAGGATTGAAACCAGAGAAGAACCATCACGCCGTCTCCCAGGAGGGGAAGGCAGAAACAATGGAGCGCCACACTGTTCTTTCCTGACATATTGCTCTTGCTATCACGTGGTAGACGTTACAAACATTTGAAACAAAATATTATAATCTTTTAAATCGTTGAAACATCATATGTGCTACTGTCCTACTTGCAGACAACGAGCATGAACTACAAGTCCTGGTGAATAGTATGTATGAGGTATGCAAGCGATACGATCTGATGATGAATGTGAATAAGTCCAAGGTAATGATTTTCGAAAAAGAAGGAAACATGACAGTCTGCAACATTAGTGTAAACGGTGAAAATCTGGAACAAGTGGATGAATTTGTTTATTTAGGAAGTATGTTTACAGTGGAGCGGGATATTGAAAGAAGGGTTGGGGCAGGCAACAGAGCGAATGGTGCACTTCAAGTTGGCATCGCAAACAAAAGCCAATCCAAAAAAGCTAAGATGGCAGTGCGCAATTGTGTTCTTGTGCCGACCCTTATGTATGGAAGTGAAGCATGAAACTGGCAAAAGAAGGATGAAAGTAGAATAAATGCAGTAGAAATAAGATCTCTTAGACGAATGTGTGGCGAATCTGTATATGATAGAGTGTCAAATGCAAGTATAAGAAGTGAATGCGGTGCGAATGTAAGAGTTACGAACAAAATAATGAAAGGGTCATATAGATGGTTTGTACACATGGAAATAATGAATGAATGGTAAAAAAAGTATATGTTGACGATGTTAACGGAACTAGAAATGTAATCGGAAGACCGAGGAAAACGTGGCACGATCAAATAAATCAAATATTGAATGTCGGCCGTGTGAGGAGTCAGAGAAATCGACGCGCGTGCATGACACGATGTATGAATGTTGAGGAATCGAGAGAAGTATGTCAGGACAGTGTGGCAGTCCATTTTTTCTGCCTACCCCTTCGGGGAGACGGCGTGATGGCTAGTTAGTTAGAAACATTATTTCTCACGTTATAAACATTTGAAGCATCATTTAGTATTCCCTAACTATGTCACCATTGTCATAAAATTTCTTTACGAGTTCCAAGGAACACTTTCCAATATTTCTGGACCTAAACAAATAATTCTTTTTTAAAAAATGCATAAAATCACATCAATTTTCGTTAATTACCATATTCTGCTCCATTTACTAGTGCATATAAACTGTAACGAGCTGAAATTTCGTCACATTTGAATGCCTTAAGGGCGAAACATGTCATTTCATAAAATATAATCAAACTTCTAGAATACTGACGTTTTCATACGTATTAATTATTGTTTCACGTATTTATTGAGTTAAAGCATAATGAAGTCGTTTTGGAAACACCCAGTATTAGGAGGATATTAAAAAATAATCTTGTATTGGATACATTAATCTCTTCTACGTCTATCAAACAACTAACGCCCTTTCCTTCTACATTATTCTATCATTGATTTTTAATCTTTTTATTTATAAATATTGTTCATTTCAAAGCAAACTCGATAACAGCGATCTTTTTCTTTTAGCCTTTTTCTCCTTACTTTTGGTAGAGTCAGGAGTCTGTTATTTCAGGCGGGTCCTCGTGAGACGCTGAACTCCAGCTTTCTCTCCACCGTTTCGGGGGTCTTCCTGGTCGGCGTTGTCCGTTTGGCGTTCCATGGAGAGCTATGTGTGGTATCCTATTTGAGCTCATCCTTTCTACGTGCTGATGCCAGTATCGCCGTCCTTGACGTCCCCATCTGACCACATCTTCGACCTCGCAGATCTCTCGGAACGCTGTATTCCTAACTCGATCACGTAGGGTCTTGCCAGCGTTTGCCAGTGCCAATACTATTTTGTGGCTAAACAATATAAACTAAATAAGCAACCATAACACCAACATAAACAACAACAATAACACAACAAATTAAAAACAACATCAACAACAATGACAACAAAATAACACCAACAATAACGACAACGACAACATAAACAAAAGACGACCTTCGTGGCCGAGTGGTAGGTACTTTGACTGCCATCCTGAAGGCCCGGGTTGGATTCCCAGCGTGATTGTCACACTGTCTTTGGTCTGGTGTAGAATTCACGTGACAATAAAATGGCGATAGATTGGCTACCTATCACACGTCGTGGGAATCAATATAATACCTTTACCCTTTACATTGATTTGGCTCGCACTGTAATGATGTAAAGAATGATTTAACAATATAATAAATAAGAACTTAAAAAAACAACACCGATTACAACAACTCCAAAAACAACACCAATAACAACAACTCCAAAAACAACACCAATAACAACAACTCCAAAAACAACACCAATAACAACAACTCCAAAAACAACACCAATAACAAAAATAACAATAACAACAATATAAACCCGTCACAATAACAATAACAACATACCACCAACAATGACAAAACATGGGGTAGGCAGAAAGAATGGACTGCCACACTTATCAATACTGACATACTTCTCTCACATCCTCAACATTACATACATCGTATTATCCACGCTCGTCGATTTCTCCGACTCCCCACGTGGCCATGACATTAAATATTTGATTTATTTGATCGTGCCACGTTATCTTCGGTATTCGAATCTATTTCTAGTTCCATTTACATCGTTATGCTGTCCATATTGGAAGCTGCCCTAATATCATTAAAATAAATGGCGCGGGATAACACGGATAGCTACCATATTCCCTCATTTATAGATACCGGAAATTCGGCTATGGGTTAGTCTACCACTGGCCTAGATTCTCGTATTGGTAGCCTATCCGATAGCGAGCCACTAAGAAGCATCAAACAAGTTATGAAGTAATCTCAGATGTGACACATTCTTACATCAAAAGAGAAATTCTTGAAAAATTGACTTCAGTCGCCACAATGCAATTAACACACTATTACCACACACAGATAACTCCACGTGGGACACGCTTCTCTAGCCTTCACATTCATACAGCGTGTCGTGCACCGTCGCTTCTAACACAATAGGCAGAGACGGTGGACCGCCACACTCTTCCATCCTGACACGCTTCTCTAGTCTTCACATTCATACAGCGTGTCGTGCACTGTCGCTTCTAACACAACAGGCAGAGACGGTGGACCGCCACAATCTTCCATCCTGACACGCTTCTCTAGTCTTCACATTCATACAGCGTGTCGTGCACTGTCGCTTCTAACACAACAGGCAGAGACGGTGGACCGCCACAATCTTCCATCCTGACACGCTTCTCTAGCCTTCACATTCATACAGCGTATCATACACTGTCGCTTCTAACACAATAGGCAGAGACGGTGGACCGCCACACTCTTCCATCCTGACACGCTTCTTTCACACTTCAACACATTCATCTAAGAGATTCCATTTCCACTGCATTTACGCTACTTTCATCCTTCTTTGCTAGTTCCATGCTTCACTTCCATTACAAGGGTCGGTACAAAAACACAATTATGTGCATTGCTATTACGTTATTTGTTAAGACAAAAATTCATTAACATTTGTTGGTTTTGTTTTTGAAGATACGATATGCTGAAATCGCTTAACTAACTAACCATCACGCCATTTCCCCGGAGGCGTAGGCAGAGAGGATGGATCGCCAAAGTGCTCTGTCCTGGCATACCTCCCGGGATTCCTCTACATTCATATATCGTACCATGCACGCACGTCGATTATTCCGACTTCGAATGTGGCCGCCTTTTAGTAATTTATTAATTTGATCATGCCATGTTTTCCTCGGTCGTCCTCGGCTTCTTTTCCCGCTCACGCTGCTGCTTGCGTACAACTTTTTAACCATTCTACTCTCATCCATTCGTTCCATATGTCCAAACCATCTCAGGGATCCTTTTTTTAATTTTATCCATGATGCAGTCATCTGCCTTACATTTCTCTCTTATTTCATCGTTCCGTATTCTATCATACTTAGTGATCTAATTTCTACGGCGTTTATCCTGCTTTCATCCTTCTTTTGCCAGCTCCAAGCTTCACTTCCATACATGAGGGTTGGCACTAGAACTCCATTGTGTGCTAATAATAATTTAAATGAAACAAAATATATATTTTAAACTTTTTATTTTCATTATTAACAGTTATTTCTATTAGAAATAAGGTCACTGAGAAGAACGTGCGCGACAATCATGCCTTCTTTCCATGTGTCCAAACCATCTTAATGACCCTTTCATTATTTTGTTCATAACATCATCATTCGTACTGCATTTATTCTACTTTCAATAGAAATGAGATCTCTTAGACGAATGTGTGTATACTCTGTGTATGATTGAGTGTCGAATGAAAATATAATAAGTGAATGCGGTGCGAATGATGGTGTCATGAATAAAATAATGAAAGGATCATTAAGATGGTTTGGACACATGGAAATAATGAGTAAAGAAAGAATGGCAATGTTAACGATGTTATTGGAACTAGAAATAGAGGAATACCTGGCACGATCAAATAAATTAAATATTGAATGTCATTGCCACGTGAGGAGTCGGAGAAATCGACGTGCGTGCATGATGCAATGTACCAATGTTGAGGACTCCTTGCTTGAGAGAATTAGCATGTCAGCAAAGAAGAGTGTAACCTTAGTAAGTTGGTTTCAGTTTTTCTAACAGTGATTCGATGATGCCCCTCTTGGGCGAAGCATTTTATTTTTTTATATTAAAAACAACACCGCTGCAAATAGAAATATATCCACAGAAGCAAAGATGGCAGTACACAATGGAGTTCTAGTGCCAACCCTCATGCATGGAAGTGAAGCTTGGAGCTGGCAAAAGAAGGATGAAAGCCGTAGAAATGAGATCACTAAGAAGAATGTGCGGGAAAACGTTGTATGATAGAATACCGAACGATGAAATAAGAAAGAAATGTAAGGCAGATGACTGCATCATGGATAAAATAAAAAAAGGATCCCTGAGATGGTTTGGACATATGGAACGAATGGATGAGAGTAGAATGGTTAAAAAGTTGTACACAAGCAGCGTGAGTGGAAAAAGAAGCCGCGGACGACCGAGGAAAACATGGCATGACCAAATTAATCAATTACTAAAAGGCGGCCACATTCGAAGTCGGAATAATCGACGTGCGTGCATGGTACGATGCATGAATGTAGAGGAAGCCCGAGAGGTATGCCAGGACAGGCCAGTGTGGCGATCCATCCTCTCTGCCTACCCCTCCGGGGAAATGGCGTGATGGTTAGTTAGTTAGTTAGTTAAAAACAACATCGCAACACTACATAATCAGCCTCATGGGAAGGAAGAGCTCCTCGTGGAAGAGCTCCTAAAAGATGGAAGGACAGCTGGGAGTCTACCTCACAGGAGGAGCAATACTCTGGAGAACATACCACATAGGTCTACCAGTAGAAAAACAATTAAGTATATCAAAAGTTTTATTGCTTTGTTCCATTGGATTCAGGTTCATTTCTGCTAAGGCGTCTCTGTCTTGCCTCGCTTGGAACAACTCCTCTCTGTCTCAAAACGGAGTTGGTTCCTCTTCTATTGTGGGTGTAAGTGATCTTAGAGGTGGTGAGAGACGCAGGAGCAGTGTGGGCAACGGGGCTGGTAATAGTAGCAGACCTTCACGGGTTGGTCTTGATAGACATGCGGTAGAGGCGCTGCCAGGAGTGGGGAGATGAAGGAAGATTGTGGAGGAGACAGAGCTAGTCGCTGAAGAGGGACATCGGATGGGTTGGTTGGTGGTTGAGCAGGGTCACCGGATGGGTTGGTTGGTGGTTGAGCAGGGACATCGGATGGGTTGGTTGGTGGTTGAGCAGGGACATCGGATGGGTTGGTTGGTGGTTGAGCAGGATCACCGGGTGGGTTTATTGGTGGTTGAGCAGGGACATCGGATGGGTTGGCTGGTGGTTGAGCAGGGACATCGGATGGGTTGGTTGGTGGTTGAGCAGGGTCACCGGGTGGGTTGGTTGGTGGTTGAGCAGGGACATCGGATGGGTTGGTTGGTGGTTGAGCAGGGACATCGGTTGGGTTGTTTGTTGGTTGAGAAGAATCATCGGATGGGTTGGTTATTGGCTGAGGAGGGTCACCCGGTGGGATGGATGGGGGCTGAGGGAGTTCTTCGGATGGGTTGGTTGGTGGCTGAGGCGGGTCACGGGGTGGGTTGGATGGGGGCTGAGGGAGTTCTTCGGATGGGTTGGTTGGTGGCTGAGGCGGGTCACGGGGTGGGTTGGATGGGGGCTGAGGGAGTTCTTCGGATGGGTTGGTTGGTGGCTGAGGCGGGTCACGGGGTGGGTTGGATGGTGGCTGAGGCGGGTCACTGGGTGGGTTGGTTGGTGGCTGAGGATGGTCATTGGGGGAGTTGGCTAGCGGTGGTGGAGGGACATCCGGTGGGAAAGATGGTGGTGGAGTAGGTAGAGGGACATTAGGTGGGATGGTTGGTGGAGGAGGAGGTGGCGGTGGAGGAGGCGGAGGAGGTGGTGGAGATGGAGGGACATTAGGTGGGATAGATGGTGGTGCAGTAGGTGGAGGGACATTAGGTGGGATAGATGGTGGTGCAGTAGGTGGAGGGACATTAGGTGGGATGGTTGGTGGAGGAGGAGGTGGCGGTGGAGGAGGTGGTGGTGGCGGAGGGGGAAGCGGTAACTCCGTTTCGCAATCTACATATTCGAAACAAGGGGGATCTGTAGCCGTCTGAGGTAAATCCGTTTCGCAATCTACATATTCGAAGCAGGGAGGGGTTGTGGCGGCGGGGGTTTTAGTGGTTATTGCGGGTGGCGGCAAATCTGTATCGCAGTCAATATACTCGAAACATTCTGTCGTTATAGGCGGAACGTGAGTCGTTGGACGTGGAGTGGGACACACGCAATGCGTAGGTTTTGGGGGGCAGATCGGCGGTGCGCATGGCGGTGATGGCTTCTGATGGTCGCAGGGGACGGCGCTCCAATGCGGGTGCAGGGAGGATGCTTGAAGACAGTCCCGCCTGCCGTGGTGATGCCCGGAGCTGCATGGATGCGGCCTGCTTGCGTGCGCAGCTGGAAGATGCCAGGACCCTGGAGGCAAGACACTCGCCTCATACACAGGAATCATCTACAAATTCAAATCAAATCAAATCAAATCAGTTTATTAACTCAAAAGACATTACAAACAGGAAAATGTTTAAGGCATCTATTAAGTATAGGTCAAATATTATATACATACAACATAGTACCAGGAACGCATTAGAGATGGTTCCACTGCAGGAAGACAAGATACTTTCTAAAGTCAAGAGTATTTGTCCTCTGAACGTACCTTCACTAATATGAAAGACGTCGATCTCCGAGGAAATCGCTTTCAGTAGACTAATTGCTCTTCCTACCGGTGTCACTAGAAGCAGATTGGTTGGTAAAACTGTCTGTGCTGTCGCTGTCGGAGATATCTATCAGGGATAAAAAGACCAACACCCTCTAGCACGGCCGAGTTCTCGAAATATCTAATTAACTAACTAACTAACCATCACGCGGTCTCTCCGAAGGGGTAGACAGAAAGAATGGACTGCCACACTTTCCTTTCCTGATATATTTCTCAATTCGCTTCCTCAATATTCATACATCGTGTCATGCACGCGCGTCGATTTCTCCGACTCCTCACTTGGCCATGACATTCAATATTTGATTTATTTGGTCGTGCCACGTTTTCCTCGGTCTTCCGATTCTATGTCTAGTTCCATGGAACGCAATGGTGTTCTTGTGCCGACCTTTATGTATGGAAGCGTCGCATGGAACTGGCCAAAGAAGGATGAAAATATAATAAATGTAGTAGAAATGAGATCTCTTAGAAGAATGTGTTAAAATCTGTACATGTAAGAAGTGAATGCGGTGCGAATGATGGTGTTATGAACAAAATAATGAAAGGATCATTAAGATGGTTTGGACACATGAATAGAAAGAATGGTAGAAAAAATATATGTTAACGATGTAAATGGAACTAGAAATAGAATCGGAAGACCGAGGAAAACGTGGCACGATCAAATAAATCAAATATTGAATGTCGGCGTCCATGTCAGGAGTCAGAGAAATCGACGCGCGTGCATGACACAATGTATGAATGTTGGGGAAGCGAATTGAGAAATATGTCATGAAAGAAAAGGCACTCTTTCTGCCTACCCCTTCGGGGAGACGGCGTGATGGTTAGTTTGTATTTTTATATATAAATTTTGACAGGGCTTCACCCAACACAATAATATGCTTGATGAGATGATGTAGTATATTTTACCTGAGTCACGAACATCAAGCACAGCATACAAGCAGCTTGGATTCCCAGGCAGCCCATGGTGGCTGCTTTCCCCATACTGCTACATAGCGCTTGGATTGCCCGTCGCCTCTATATATCCCGCTTACTGCTTATCTCAGTACGTGCCTTGTGCCATATCCCAAGCATCTCCTATCTCCCAAGCCTGCCCTATCTCCAAGCATGTCCTATCTCCCAAGCATGTCTTTCTGCCTATCATATTTTGCACGTAAATCAAGTGTTCTTATATTTTTCAGTGTCTTTGTTTTTTTTAATTATTAGTAATTAAATTCACTTCTTATATTATATGAAAATATAAGAAGTGAATGCGGTGCAAATGATGGTGTCATGAACAAAATAATGAAAGGATCATTAAGATGGTTTGGATATACGGAAAGAATGAATGAAGAAAGAATGGTAAAATTTATATGTTAATGATGTAAATGGAACCAGAAATAGAATCGGAAGACCGAGGAAAACGTGGCACGATCAAATAAATCAAATATTGAATGTCGGCCATGTGGGGAGTTAGAGAAATCGACGCGCGTGCATGACACGATGTATGAATGTTGAGGAAGCGAATTGAGAAATACGTCAGGAAAGATAAGTGTGGCAGTCCATTCTTTCTGCCTGCCCCTTCGGGGAGTCGGCGTGATGGTTGGTTAGTTAGTAATTAAATTTATTTTATAAAACCAAACTAACTACTAACTAACTAACCATCACGCCATTTCTCCGGAGGGGTAGGCAGAAAGGATGGATCGCCACAATGCTCTGTCCTGGCATACCTCTCGGGCTTCCTCTACATTCATACATCGTACCACGCACGCACGTCGATTATTCTGACTTCGAATTTGGCCGCCTTTTAGTAATTGATTAATTTGGTCATGCCATGTTTTCCTCGGTCGTCCTCGGCTTCTTTTCCCACTCACGCTGCTGCTTGTGTACAACTTTTTAACCATTCTACTCTCATCCATTCGTTCCATATGTCCAAACCATCTCAGGGATCGTTTTTTTATTTTTTATCCATGATGCAGTCATCTGCCTTACATTTCTCTATTATTTCATCTTTCGGTATTCTATCATACAATGTTTTCCCGCACGTTTTTCTTAGTGATCTCATTTCTACGGCGTTTATCCTGCTTTCATTCTTCTTTTGCCAGCTCCAAGCTTCACTTCCATACATGAGAGTTGGCACTAAATCTAATACTAATAATAATTAAGATGTTTTTGGACATGACAGAATGATAAAAAAGGTACTAGACATAAAATAAAATCGAGGAAAACGTGGCACGATCAATTTAATCAAATATTTAATGTCGGCAGCTAGAGAAGTCGGAGAAATCGATGTGCATGGATGACATGATTAATGAATATTGAAGATGCTTCGAGAAGTATGTCATTTTATTCTTTCTGACTACTCCTTATGGGAGACAGCGTGATGGTTAGTTAGTTAGTTAGTTATATAAATGTGTCAAGAAGTGTCGGATGTTAGTGTGACGTGGAGAACAGCTATTGCGCGTGATGGAGACAATGTGGAAGATCAGCTGAGGCAGCATCTCCTCCGAGAACAATGAACAATACTCTGCACGTACGGCGATGCTGGTACGGAGAGGAGAGATCCAACATCTCCTTTAGAGTATTAATTAACTCAATCCGTAATTATGTAAAATCTTCAAAGTAGGTTATGAGTTATTCAAAAGTTTTTAAAGGTAGCTATGAGTTATTTAAAAGTTAATAATGGTAGATATGAGTTATTCAAATTTATTAAAGGTTGGTATGAGTTATTAAGGTAGATATGAGTTATTCAAAAGTTACTAAAGGTATCAGTGAGTTATTCAGGGTAGCTATTAGTTATTTAAAATTATTAAATGCAGGTATGAGTAATTCAAGGTAGATATGAGTTATTCAAAAGTTTTTAAAGGTAGCTATGAGTTATTCAAAATGTATTAAAGGTAACTATGAGTTATTCAAAAGTAATTCAAGGAAGGTATGAGTTATTCAAAAGTTATTAAAAGTAGGTATGAGTTATACAAGGTAGTTATGAGTTACACAAAAGTTATTAAAAGTAGCTATGAGTTATTCAAAAGTAATTCAAGGAAGGTATGAGTTATTCAAAAGTTATTAAAAGTAGGTATGAGTTATTCAAAAGTTATTAAAAGTAGGTATGAGTTATACAAGGTAGTTATGAGTTACACAAAAGTTATTAAATGTAGCTATGAGTTATTCAAAAGTAATTCAAGGAAGGTATGAGTTATTCAAAAGTTATTAAAAGTAGGTATGAGTTATACAAGGTAGTTATGAGTTACATAAAAGTTATTAAAAGTAGCTATGAGTTATTCAAAAAGTATTAAAGGTAGCTAAGAGTTATTCAAGGTAGGTATGAGTTATTCAAGGTAGATATGAGTTATTCAAAAGTTTTTAAAAGGAAGCTGCATCACAAGTTATATAGGAAGGCTGCATCACAAGTTATTCAATGTAGGTATGAGTTATTCAAAAGCTATTAAAGATAGGTTTGAGTTATTTAAGGTAGATATGAGTTATTCAATAGTTATTAAATATAGGTATGAGTTATTCAAGCTAGATGTGAGTTATTCAAAAGTTATTAAAGGTAATTATGAGTTATTCAAAGTAGATATGAGTTATTCAAAGAAGCTATGAGTTATTCATGGCAACTATAAGTTATTCAAAGTTATTCAAGGTAGCTATGAATTATTCAAATGTTATTTAAGGTAGCTATTAGTTGCTCAAATGTTATTTAGGGTATCTATGAGTTATTCAGGATAGCTATTAGTTATTCAAATTAGCTATGAGTTACTTCTTCGACTATTTCTTTAAATTTAGACTCCCATTTTTACCATCGCTATTGTAGAAGTTATGGGTCCAACAAGTTATTTGATCAAGCCTCGTGAAAAGGTATTGTTACCAGCTCTTGTCTAGAGAGATGAATTCAGTTTACGATAAGCTTTTCCCATCAGAGGCAGTCTTCACTGTTCCCTTCCTGCAGACATGCACCTTCATATCTTCATCTTGGTAAATATATCCTTTTATTAATTTCGAGTTAGAAAAATTAATTAATTTTAACAGAGGAAGAACTCGGACACAGACACCCTTGACCCAGATGTAGAGTTGAAATGTCGGATTGAAGCAGCAAGAACAGCATTTAACAAAATGAAGTCACTCTTTTGCAATGACAATGTCAACTTAAAACTAAGACAGAGGATGTTAAAGTGTTATGTGTGGTCTGTTCTGTTATATGGGTGTGAGACATGGACAATGAACCGGTTAGAGGCATTTGAAATGTGGCTTCACCGAAGAACGTTCAGGATCCCATGGACAGACAGAGTGACGGACACACAAGTCCTGAATCGTGCAGGAGTAAATAGAGAGCTGCTGACATTGATCAAAGTCCGCAAGATTGCATATCTGGGTCACGTTCTGCGAGGAGAGAAGTATCGCCTGCTGCATCTAATATTGAAGGGAAAAATAGAGGGCCGCAGGGGGGCAGGGAGAAGGCGGATCTCTTGGCTGCGCAATATGAGGGAATGGACGGGAATCGGAACTGTAGAGGAGCTGTTCCGGACAGCGCAGGATAGGGAAGAGTTTACCAGAGTGATCGCCAACGTCGGGGGGACCTAACAGGGCACTTTAATAAGAAGATACCATTAACCGGGACAACAGATATTCGAAATAATAAAATTAAATAAAATCTGATTACTTTAAAATAAATTTAAGTTACCAACGTCATCTTAAGAATTTTTTAAATTTATTCTTTTAGATATGCAGTGCTATCCTGTTGGACGCGGTACGAGTCCACAGGCAGCTATCGGACAGTATTCCAAGCAATGTCACGCTTGAAGACCTGTACAAGCAGCTGAAGGAGCTTATGCAGACTGACACCAAGCCAAACCATCATCGAGAAACAGTTCATAACCAAAATGACATCAAACTAGAGAAAGATCCGCTCCTAGCAGAAACAAGTCCGTCCCAGCTGCAAGGAGTTTCATCCGAGCTGAAGAGCTCCACTGAACCTCAAAGGAACCCTCTTGAGCTAGATAAGGACTCCTATGAGACAGAGGGATATCCATTCATCAAACCAGAAAACGACTCACAAAAGCCAGATATAGACTCAGTAAATGAGGATTTTTCACACAAGTTGAAGGAAGACACACTCATATTAGAAAGCAGTTCATCAAAGCTAGGTAGGGACTCATTAGAACCAGATAGGAACTCACATGAGCAAGATAGAGACTCATTTAAGCCAGAAAGAGACTCACACAAGATATATGAAGACTCATTCATACAAGAATTCAATTCACTAAAGCCAGACTCATTAGAACCAGAAAGTAACTCACACAAGCAAGATAGAGACTCATTCAAGCCTGGAAAAGACTCACACAAGTCAGATAGAGACTCATTCAAGCCTGGAAAAGACTCACACAAGATAGATAGAGACTCATTCAAGCCTGGAAAAGACTCACACAACTCAGATAGAGACTCATTCAAGCCTGGAAAAGACTCACACAAGTCAGATAAAGACTCATTTGAGCTGGAAAATGTTACATCCGAGCCAAATAGCGATTCATTAAAGGAACATGACTCATCGAAGACAGTGAGGATAGTCAAGTCTTTGCAGGGCATTCTGAATTCCATATTCGGTGTTGAGTTGCGTACAGTTCTCTTGTCTATTCTAAATACTACCGAGTCTCCTCGTATCGTCAAAGAAATAGCTTCGCAGACAAAGTTATCCGATTCAAAAGTCAATATTTCAGCAAGTATAAATGTAGTTAAGGAAATTAATACAAATGAGCATATTCATATTGTAACTGAGAGGAATTTAGACCTAAAAACAACGCGAAGTCCTACACCAGACTTAGAAGATTCAAATGATTATTCCAAAGTGAAGAACTCCACAGAAAAATACAATCAAATCGTCAATATACAAATACAAAAAGAAAAAACTGTTGTAGAACAAGAGAGCACCGTTCGAAGTGAAGTTGCAGCGTTACCGTCGGCAACCATGAAACCGTGCGGCCATTTTGTGACGCGGCAGCCATCTTGTCATTCGCTTCAGACGTATCACTGCCCACAACATGGTTATTACAACTATTACTGGTGTCTGTATGCTTATGTCTTTTATAAAGAAGAGTATGCTCGACACTGTGTTAAACTCCAAGACAGTTTTCCGAGGGAAAGTCATGGAATATAGAGAGTTCTCAGTGGCGTGCCTAAAAGAGTTTTATCTTTCTAAATTAATTGATTTTAAATCCCATTTTAAATCTATACCCAAAATAATTTTCTGCGTCATCAAACTCATGTTCTTGTATAATATAATAATGTATTAAGAAATATATGGTGTTCTTCTACCGACCCTTATGTATGGAAGCAAAGCATGGAACTGGCAAAAGGATGAAAGTAGAATAAATGCAGTAGAAATTACATCTCTTAGACGAATGTGTGGATACTCTGTGTATGATAGAGTGCCGAATGAAAATATAAGAAGTGAATTGGGTGCGAATGATGGTGTCATGAACAAAATAATGAAAGGATCATTAAGATGGTTTGGACATATGGAAAGAATGGTAAAAAAATTATATGTTAACGACGTAAATGGAACCAGAAATAGAGGAAGACCGAGGAAAACGTGGCACGATCAAATAAATGAAATATTCAGAGAAATCGACGCGCCTGCATGACACGATGTATGAATGTTGAGGAATCAAGAGAAATATGTCAGGAAAGAAAAGTGTGGCAGTCCGTTCTCTCTGCCTACCCCTTCGGAGAGACGGCGTGATGGTTAGTTAGTTAGTTAGTTTAGAAGAAATATAATTAATAAGAAATAAGCTGTAAATAGACAATAATAATACATTTGTTAACTCCCAAACACTAATTATAAATAAATGTTCTTAAAGAAATGACGTAATCTTTCTTTTCACAACATTTGTGCACATAACGTAAATGGCAGATAACATTCTGACAATAGAAAAGAAGTTTGTGACACATCGAATAGTAACATACTTCAGAGTGATAAAGCCCGGCTTCAAATCCATACAACAAAATGACTACTCGCGTAGAGAGGAGTGTGAAGGGACCGAGGTCTTGACAAGGACAAGGGGTGGCTCTGTCTGGAGTGAGGTCATCAGCCCATCATTTTTGGGGTCAACCGACGCTCCTCTTTCCCTCCCAAGGTCTCCACGTCAAGTCTTGGTCTCTCAATCTCTCTTTTCCCTGTCTGGCGACATCAAATCAAATCAAATCGCATCAGTTTATTAACTCAAAAGACATTACAAACAGCAAAATGTTGAAGGCATCTATTGAGTACAGGTCAAATATTATATACATAAAACATAGTACCAGGAACGCATTAGAGATGGTTCCACTGCAGGAAGACAAGATACTTTCTAAAGTCAAGAGTATTTGTACCTTCACTAATATGAAAGACAGCAGACTAATTGCTCTTCCCACCGGTGTCACCAGAGGCAGATTGGTTCTGGTGGCCGGTTGGTAAAACAATCTGTGCTGTTGGAGAAATCTATCAGGGACAAAAAGACCAACACCCTCTAGCACGGTCGAGTTCTCGAAATATCCCCTGATTCATTTAAAGAAATGGGTAATGAGATTCCCATCTCTTCGAAGCTGTAGAGAATTCGTTCCGAGCATTCCTAAAAGAAATGCCGTGGGATAGAGCCACGGATAACTACCATACTCCCTCATGTAGAGATAATTCACAATTTTTTTCTGAACTCTCTCCAGCATAACGGAACATCTCGCCTCGTGAGATCCATATCATAGAACCACTTTCGAGTCTGCTCCGAACCAACGCGTTTTATAGGACTCTGAGCACATTGGGATCTCTGAAAACTCTCCCGGTCCGAATGATGAAGCCCAACATCCTCAGTGCAACGTCACAAACCCTCTCGATATGTGCAGGAAAAGTCAGCCTACTCTCATAGATGATCCCGAGATCCTTCATCGTAGATACATGTGCTAGGTGCTGGCTGTTCATTGTGTATCTATGATACACAGTTCTCAATGCTCTAGCAAACGATAGACATGACCTATCCATTATCACTTCACTTTGGCACCACGATCCATCATATCGACAAGCTTTGTTCAACAGAATATGAAATGAAACAAATGTATTGTGTGATAAAACAGTGTATTTCCGTAATGTAACAGTAAGAAAGGTGGATGAGCTGATCAGAGCTGGATCTAGTGTGTGGCGCTGCGTCGGTACCAGAACCTCGCCCTGAAGTCATCGCTGCAAGTCAGGAAGGCAGGAGCAGACAGGGAGTGGATGATATACCTGAAAAGAGATGAAAATGTATTGGGATTCCAAAAAAATGGAAAATAATCTATTGAGATTCCAAAATACTCTTACGTATGACCCTTATGTATGGAAGCGAAGCATGTAACTGGCAAAAGAAGGATGAGAGTAGAATAAATGCAGTAGAAATGAGATCTCTTAGACGAATGTGTAGATACTCTGTGTATGATAACGAAATAAAAAAAGAATGATAACGAAAGAATACATTAACGATATAAATGGATCTAGAAATAGAGGAAGACCGAGGAAAACGTGGCATTTCTAGGAAGGTTCTCGGGCATGCGTATCGTGTGCATATTATTTTCATAGAGTATTCCTCTCTCTCTCTTTTGTATTCAAAATATTTTCCTACTCTTTCTTGATGATATCTAGGTTTTTGTCTATTTATATTATGATTATAGTGCACAATGGTGTTCTTATACCGACCCTTTTGTATGGAAGCGAAGCATGGAACTGGCAAAATAAGGATGAAAGTAGAATAAATGCAGTAGAAATGAAATCTCTTAGACGAATGTGTGGATACTCTGTGCATGATAGATTGTTGATTGAAAATATAAGAAGTGAATGCGGTGCGAATGATGGTGTTATGAACAAAATAATGAAAGGAACATTAAGATGGTTTGGACATATGGAAAGAATGAATGGTAAAAAAAATTATATGTTAACGATGTAAATGGAACCAGATAATTCGCCGTCCACGGTCTCCAAGTCAGCAGTCTTCTAGCTTCTGGCTACGTGACCTGCCCATTGCCACTGTAGAGTTGCTACAGGTGGATGATGTCAGTGACCTTTGTTCTTTCTCTCGCCGTATCGTTTCTGACTCTGTCTCTTAGGCTTATTCCTAACATGGCTCTTTCCATGGCTCTTTGGGTCACTCGTAGTTTCTCGGCACTTTGTTTGGAAAATAATCTATTGGGATATAACTAAGCGTCGTCGGGTCAGCTGGTCACAAGTATTAGTTAATGGCAGGGGGAGGGTGTGCGGAGGGAATGTGCCGGGGCTCACCTGACGGCTCCGTTGTGCCCCAGGGACATGAGCTGAGCCCTGGAGGCGTTGCGGGAGTTCCAGGCGCACAGCAAGGTGGTGGCCTCGTCAGGGAACAGCACAAAGTCCTCCGTGTGGTTGAATACGGCCTGCGCCAGGTGCTCCTGCTTGCCTGGAATACCAATAATGTCTTTCATCAATAACCCAATATTATGCCTGTTTTCCTTTAACCTTTCCCTTACGGTGCTAAAATAAAGACGCGCATTCCTGTATTGGGTAGTCAGTACCCAATCAAAAATTAGCCATTTTAAATCTGAAAAATAACAACATTCATAGCTAATCCTTTTAACTAATTATAATTGAAGTCGAAAATTACAATAATTGAGATTTATTTGCTAAAAACATTAAAAAAACATCTGGCAATGCTCACGGAACGGGCATAGGTCCACTCTGGTTGCAAGCCCGCGAGCTACTGCCGGCGGCAGTGAGAACATTGAGCTCCTCGCGCGTCCACAGTGAAGTATGCAAGAGTGAGATGCCAATATAGTGTCGCGCACTCGCAGTGCTGTTTATACGCGAATTTGTTTCCGATGTTCACAAAATACCTCCGATGTACCTGATAAATTCTGATTATTATTAATATTATTTTTTAAATCAATGCGTAAATATATGATGGAGGAATACCTAAATAATAATAATAATAATAATAATTAGGCTAATTTGTATAGCGCCGTTTTCGTGAATAGCTCACCTCAAGGGCGCTTTGACAATGTTTTTAGTCATGAGAGCTGCATGTGACACCAGCAATCAGATAACCGTTGTTTACATACCTTAACCCTTAACGTACCGTGTTCAAAACAAAACGCTCGCTCCCATGTGGTCAATTCAGTTTACCGCTAACTTTATCTAAATATCAAGCATATGACTCGATGAATCAAAATTTAATTTATGTCATCTTGTAGGGAATTTCATTAGGAATAGATCAATATCTATAACATACATGGATTATTTGAAAAACATATCATTATTAATTTTTTTCTGGAACCATGCGATTTCTGATATGGAATGCGTCACAGCATACGAGCAACTGGACACACAAGTATAAACTTGTCGCGCGCGGCGGCCGGCGGGGCGAGACTTTACGAGATTTTACGTATGATAAAGGCACCTAGGCAAAATGTATAGTACGTTCAAGACAACGAGTACGTATTAATATTTGTCCCTTTTGGTAAAGTGTTAATATTTTCACAGTTCTGATATTATTAAGTTGCGTGCTGCGTTTCCGTCCACAGTCGGTATTATTACGTACCTATGAAAAGGTCAAAGATATAATTTATAATACGTTCAAAACAGCGAGTAAGTATTTGTCACTTTTGATAAAGTTGTAAATATTAGCAAAACAAATTCTACCTTAACACGAATGAAGGTGAGGGCAGTCTTAGAAAATATTTTTTTTTGGGATGAAGGAAGTAATTTTTTGCTTTTTTTTTATTACGAAATATTGAGAACACTTCAATGGAGGATTACAATTTTTTATAATATTAGGGTCCATAGGTTTTAAGAAAATCAACTTTAAATTGGCAGTGGAAACTCAATTGACCACATGGCAACGCGACGGTTAACCTTGTATTAATTATATGTATAGAGATATTGATGGTTATTAGAAGCAACGTGTAGAAGATACCCATCACAGGGAAGGGAGGGTTAAAGCTGCAATTGCAGTGTATAGAACTGGGAATTGATATCTAGCCACTGCGATGGCAGTTGAGGAAGCGGGAAGAATGGATTACCTGCTGTTCCAGCCCCTGTGTAGGCTATGAGGCATCGGCTGGTCGTCAGTTCCCACAGCTTGATCATGGAGTCCTTGCCGGAAGACAGAAGATACTAGAAGTAGAAATCAAAACACATTTAAAACAATAATATTATTAATCGCTACATACAGAAAGCACTGCTAGTGTCAGAGTAAATGGAGATCTTACAGCCTGGTTTGATATCAATAGAGGTGTCCAACAGAGCTGCGTAATGTCCCCGTGGTTATTTCATCTATATATGGACAAGTGTATAAAATAGTATACAACCGTAATGTATGGAAGCGAAGCATGGAACTGGCAGAAGAAGGATGAAAGCAGAATAAATGCGGTAGATATGAGGTCCCTAAGACATACTCGTATGTGTGGTAGAACGATGTACGACAGAATCTCAAATGCTGATATAAGAAAGGAATGTAGAGCGGTAGAAGGTATTATGAAAGGATCGCTGCGTTGGTTCGGACATATGGAACGCATGGATGGAGAAACAATGGTTAAGAAAGTATACGTTAATGATGTAAATGGAGTACGGAGTCGAGGCAGACCGAGGAAAACATGGCACGACCAAATTAATCAAATTTTAAAGGTTGGTCATGTTAGAAGTCGGAGGAATAGACGTGCGTGTATGACTCGTTGTATGAATGTGGAGGAAGCTAGAGAGGTTTGCCAGGATAGAGTAGTGTGGCGGTCCATTCTCTCTGCCTACCCCTGCGGAGAAATGGCGTGATGGTTTGTTTGTGAATAAAAGATGATTGGATGCAGGTGCCAAAATGAGCGTCAGTAAGCTGTCTATTGTATGTGGACGACGCTGTCCTACTTGCAGACAACGAGAATGAATGTGAACAAGTCCAAGGAAATGATTTTCTATGACGAAGAAATCATGACAGTCTGCAACATTAGCGTGAACGGTGAAAATCTGGAACAAGTGGATGAGTTTGTATATTTAGGAAGTATGTTTACAGTGGAGAGGGATATTGAAAGAATGGTCCGGGCAGGTGAAAAAGTGAATGGTACACTTAAAGTTGGCATCTCAAACAAGCTAAGATGGCAGTACACAATGGTGTTTTCGTATCAACCCTTATGCATGGGAGTTAGCCACGGAACTGGCAAATGAAGGATGAAAGTAAAATAAATGCAGTAGAAATGAGACGATAGTGTCGAATGAAAATATAAGAAGTGAATGTCATGAACAAATTAATGAAAGGGTCGTTAAGATGGTTTGGACACATGAAAAGAAGAAAAAGGATCAAGAAATAATAGGGCGAGACCGAAGAAAACGTGGCACGATCAAATCAATCATATATTAAATGTCAAACTTGAAAGGAGTCATGTGAGAAATTGACGTGCGTGCGTGACACGATTTATGAATGTCGAGGAAGCGAAAGAACAGTGTGGCAAACCTTGTTGTTCCTGGTGAAGCTGACGGAAGACACTTCGGCTCCATCGTGAGCCGCTGTGAAGGTGTTGATGCAGCGATTGGAGACTCCATCCCACAGCTTGATGGAGCCGTCAGCCCCTGCGCTGGCGAAGAGCTTTCCGTTGCTCGAAAACTTGAGACAGTTGACGTGCTTCGAGTGCTGGTGCCTAGGGTTCGGGCAGACGAAGCAGAGGCCTGTGGTCACGTCGTACAGCCTGATGACCGGGTGCGAGGTCGCGGCCAGGACGTGGGATCCTCCCGGATGGAAGGCCACGCAGCGGACTGGCTCCGCGTCCGTGATGCTGCGGTAGGCCTTCTTCGCCGAGGCTTTGGTGATGTCGAAGAGTTTGATGCTGCAGTCGCGGGAGCCGCTGACCAGTATCTGCTCGCGGGGGTGGAAGTCCAGACACGTGACCTCGTCCGTGTGGTCATACCTGTCCAGGAAAATTGAGGGTACATCATTAAAATGGTGTAGAGTATCAAAAAAGAGTTTATGATCTCGATTGGTGTTATACTTAAAGCCAATAACTGTGCAATGTGATATATAGTTTCAACTTCACGCCATATCTCCGAAGGGGTAGGCAGAAATAATGGACTGCCACACTTTTCTTTCCTAACATACTTTTCTGCATTCATACATCGTCCGTCGATTTCTCCGACTCACGCGGCCATGACATTCAATATTTGATTTATTTCATCGTGCCACGTTTTCCTGGGTCTTCCTCTATTTCTGGTTCTATTTACATCGTTATTATATATAATTTTTTTACCATTCTTTCTTCATTCATTCTTTCCATATGTCCAAACCATCTTAATGATCCTCTCATTATTTTGTTCTTAACATCATCATTCGCACCGCATTCACTTCTTATATTTTCATTCGACACTCTATCATACACAGAGTATCCGCACATTCGTCTAAGAGATCTCACTTCTACTGCATTTATTCTACTTTTATCCTTCTTATGCCAGTTCCTTGCTTCGCTTCCATACATAAGGAATACATCGTCAATATATATATTTTTTCAATTCTTTCATTCTTTCCGTGTGTTCAAACCGTCTTAATTATCATTATTTTGTTCATAACATTTTCATTCTTAGTTCATAATGAAGTTCTAGTGCCAACCTTTATGTATGGAAGTGAAGCTTGGAGCTGGCAAAAAAAGGATGAAACTAGGATAAATGCAGTAGAAATAAGTTCTTGAATAAGAATGTGGGTTACTCTGTGTATGATAGTCTCGAATGAAAATGAAAGGGTCATTAAGATGGTTTGGACACATGGAAAATGTGTATATAAACAACGTGAACGGAGCTAGAAATAGAGAAACACTGAAGAAAATGTGGCACCATCAAATCAAAAAAATATTAAATATAGGCCACATGATATATAGGCCAGTCAGAAAAAGCATGAATGTTGAGGAAGCGTGAGAAGTATGTCAGGACAGAACAGTGTGGCGGTCCATTCTTTCTGCCTACCCCTTCGGAGAGACGGCGCATGGTTAGTTAGTTAGTTAAGAAATCCTGACAGTCTGCAATATTAGCGTGAGGCAAAACTGCAACGAAGAAATGCGGAAAAGCTGCAAAAAAATATCCACTGGATGGTGTGTGGCGGTAGACTTCCCACGGGCAAGAGAATGACGATTGTAGGAAGACTCACAGAGTTCTGATTACGGGATGCCCTTGCGTCTCTCGTCCAGGGTCCATCTCATCGGGGGCCGACTTGGCCAGCATCCGCTCAACGTCCAGAATCTGCAAAAAAATCTTCAATCATTACCGGGACAAATTTGATTTAATTACAACAACAAGAAACCATCACGCCGCTTCTCCGTAGGGGTAGGCAGAGAGAATGGACCGCCACACTACTCTATCCTGGCACACCTCTCTAGCTTCCTCCACATTCATACAACGAGTCATACACGCACGTCGATTTCTCTGACTTTTAACATGACCAACCTTTAAAATTTGATTAATTTGGTCATGCCATGTTCCGACTCTGTGCTCCATTTACATCATTAAAGTATACTTTCTTAACCATTCTTTCTCCATCCATGCGTTCCATATGTCCGAACCAACGCAGCGATCCTTTCATAATACCTTCTTCCGCTCTACATTCCTTTCTTACATCAGCATTTGAGATTCTGTCGTATATCGTTCTACCACACATACGTCTTAGGGACCTCATCTCTACCGCATTTATTCTGCTTTCATTCTTCTTTTGCCAGTTCCATGCTTCGCTTCCATACATTAGGGTTGGGACCAGAACTCCATTGTGAACAGCCGTTTTCGCTTAATTAGATTAACTTCAAATAGTAACTAACCATCACGCCGTTTCCCCGGAGGGGTAGGCAGAGAGGATGGATCGTCACATTGTTCTATCCTGACACAACTTTCGCACCTCTTCTACATTCACACATCGTGACATGCACGCTCGTCGATTGTTACTACTTCGAATACAGCCGCCTTTCAGTAATTGATTAATTTTGTCATGCCATGTTATCCTTGGCCTTCCTCGACTTCTTTTCCCATTCACACTACTTGTATATATTATCTTTTTAACCATTCTTCCTTCCTCCATCGACAGCGCAGCGATCCTTTCATAATACCTTCTTCCGCTCTACACTCCTTTCTTATATCAGCATTGTTCTACCACACATACGTCTTAGGGACTTCATCTCTACTGCATTTTTCTGCATTCATCCTTCTTCTGCCAGTTCCATGCTTCGCTTCCATATATTAGTGATGGGACCAGAACTCCATTGTGAACGGCCGTTTTCGCTTTCATTGATAAATTCTTGTTTCCAATAACTATTTTTAGAGCTCCATTCACTTTGTTACCCGCATCAACCCTTCTTTTGACGTCACTATCCGTTCGGAAATCTGCTGTGAACATGCTTCCTAAATACACAAATTCAATACTAGTTTTATTATATTCCATGGGAATGAAATGCGTGTACTTGCAGAGGCACTGACTGCCTGTTTTCCACATCCAGTGAATCAGATAGTACCTTTTTTGGCATTTATTCATTTTGGCGTGTGCTAGTTAGTTTTGATTGATTGGACGATGGCCTACCTTGATGCTGGCATCAGCGCTACCGGTGGCTACGAGCTGACCATCATTGCTGAAGGCTCCGGCCCGGCACGGCTGCTTGTGTGATGTCACGTAGGCTGTCTCGTACAGGGCTGGTTCGGGGGCGAGGCTGCAGGCATCAGACTCCAGTTCCAAATCTATAATCATCATGGAATGTCTTCAGTCTATCTTTTAGGTGGCCTCCCGACACTCCAAGGCGGAGTTTTGGATCTGGAGCTATACTCTCTGTATATTATTATTATTATTTTGTTGAAAAAACGTCCTTACATCATTACAGCGCGAGCCAAATCGATGTAAAGGGTGAAAAAAAGGAATATCAAAGGAAATACTCGTATACATAGAACCTTATGAATAGGAATATGCCAGTTATTTCCTTGCTGCCTTTAAAACTAACTAACTAACTAACCATCACGTCGTCTCTCCGAAGGGGTAGGCAGAAAGAATGGACTGCCACACTTTTCTTTCCTGACATATTTCTCAATTCGCTTCCTCAACATTCATACATCGTGTCATGCACGCGCGTCGATTTCTCCGACTCCTCACATGGCCGACATTCAATATTTGATTTATTTGATCGTGCCACGTTTTCCTCGGTCTTCCGATTCTATTTCTGGTTCCATTTACATCATTAACATATAATTTTTTTACACCATTCTTTCTTCATTCATTCTTTCAATATGTCCAAACCATCTTAATGATCCTTTCATTATTTTGTTCATAACACCATCATTCGCAACGCATTCACTTCTTATATTTTCATTCGGCACTCTATCATACACAGAGTATCCACACATTCTTCTAAGAGATCTCATTTCAGAATGGCAGTGCACAATGGTGTTCTTCTACTGGTGTTCTTCTACTTCTAATGGAACTGACAAAAGAAGGATGAAAGTAGAATAAATGCTGCCTTTATCGTAAGGGTATTTACGAATTCGCCATAATTGCATCCAAAGATGTCTATCTCTTCTGCAACCTCATTTAAGAGACGAATCGCTTTCAATACAGGAGAACTTCGAAGGGCCTCTGTGCAGCAATTTGGGGCATAAAATAATATATGCCCCCCTGCTCTGCTATAACTATGGGGAACGTACAGATTTAGTTCTCTCAGTATTCCTGGATTGAAAATACCTCCGGAAAGATCATCCGACGAGCTTCAAGAGTGTTGAAACCCAACACTCCTGAGAGAAACAGTGAGGGGTACATAAAAGGATAATGGTTATACTCCCCGAGGTTCTGTCTATCTGGATCCTTTCTAATCGATTCTGGATCCTTTCTAGTTCCAAGATGACTGTTCATTCTCTGGGGTCCTAAAATATTCCCAGCCCATTGCTAATCTTGTGATACTGTCTTATATTACCTGATTTGTGTATTTGTACTCTATATTGAGCTACTGTCTTATTTTATATCGATCATTTTCACTTCTCCAGTTGACTTAGCTGCAATAAGTGTGAGAGTATAGTTACCGAGTCCAGCAGTGCCCATGAGGTGCTCTCCGAGCGAGGAGTTCTGCTTCTCCCGAGTGTCTGGTTCGTTGAGCAGCCCGATGGTCATGATGTGCAGCAGCCTGGAACAGGAAGGCAAGGGTTAATAGAATCTTGAGTAATGAACTAACCAACACGCAGTCTCTCCAAAGGGGTAGGCAGAAAGAATGGACTGCCACAGCTTTCTTTTGCTTCCTCTACATTCATACATCATATCATGCATGCACGTCTATAGCTTCCTATATATTCATATCGTAAAATACACACTTGTCAAATTATCAGATTTAAATATGGCCACCTTTTAGCAATTCATTAATTTGGTCACGCTATGTTTTCCTCGGTCGTTCTCGGCTTCTTTTTTCACTCACACTTCTTGTATATGACATTTTGCTTATTTTTCTCTAACTAACTAACCGTCATGCCGTTTCCCCAGAGGGGTAGGCAGAGAGGATGGATCGCCACATTGTTCTATCCTGGCATAATACTCGCGCCTCTCCTATCATATATTCACACACCGTGACATGCACGCTCGTCGATTGTTTCTACTTCCAACCCGACCGCTATTCAGTTATTGATTAATTTGGTCATGCCGTGTCATCCTTGGCCTTCCTCGACATCTTTCCCATTCACACCACTTGTATATACTCGTATATTTATAACCATTCTTCCCTCATCCATTCGTTCCACATGTCCAAACCATCTTAGTGACCCTTTTTTAATTTTATTTATCACGCATTCATCCGCCTTGTATTCCTTTCTTACTTAACTAACTAACTAACCATCACACCATTTCTCCGGAGGAGTAGCCAGAGAGGATGGATCACACGCCACATTATTCTATCCTGGCATAATTATCGCGCGTCTTCTACATTCACGCATCGTGACATGCACGCTTGTCGATTGTTCCTACTTCCAACATGGCTGCCTTTCAGTAATTGATTCCATGTCTTCCTTGGCCTTCCTCGACTTCTTTTCCCATTCACACTACTTGTATATATCTTTTTAACCATTCTTTACTCATCTTAGTGACCCTTTCTTAATTGTATTTATCACGCTTTCATCTGCCTTGCATTCCTTTCTTACTTCATCATTAGATATTCTATCATACATTGCATAATCTTCTTAGTGACCTCATTTCTACGGCATTTATCCTACTTTCATCCTTCTGCCAACTCCAAGCTTCACTCTTATATATTTTTCTCTCATCCATTTATTCCATATGTCCAAACCAAGGGATCCTTTCATTAAAATTACTTATGATGCAATTATCTGCCTTACATTTCTTCCTTATATCATTTTCATGCACATACTTCTTAGTGGAAGCGAAGCATGGAACTGGCAGAAGAAAGATGAGAGCAGAATAAATGCGGTAGAGATGAGGTCCCTAAGGTGTGGTAGAACGATGTACGACAGAATCTCAAATGCTGATATTAGGAAGGAATGTAGAGCGGAAGAAGGTATTATGAACAAAATTATGAAAGGATCGCTGCGTTGGTTCGGATATATGGAACGCATGGATGGAGAAAGTATACGTTAACGATGTAAATGGAGTAAGGAGTCGAGGTAGACCGAGGAAAACATGGCATGACCAAATTAATCAAATTTTAAAGGTTGGTCATGTTAGAAGTCAGAGAAATCGACGTGCGTGTATGACTCGTTGTATGAATGTGGAGGAAGCTAGAGAGGCGTGCCAGGATAGAGTAGTGTGGCGGTCCATTCTCTCTGCCTACCCCTGCGGTGAAACGGCGTGATGGTTTGTTGTCGTTGTACTTCTTAGTGATCTCATTTCATCTTTCTTTTGCCAACTCCAAACATCACATCCATACATAAGGGCCGGCACTGAAATCACATCGTGCACTGCTATTTTTCACCCTGCAAATACTTCTCAGTGATATCATTTGTCCTACTGCAATTATCTTTTTGAAAACTTGAATTTGAAGCTGCAGAAAGGGCGCCGCCGCGTCGTACAACAGCTTTGGGGGGTCAGTGAGCGGCGGATGACTCACCTGTCGCTGGGTGGGCAGGGCGGGTCCGCGTGGATGGCTGAGGAGAGTGTGGACGCGATGGACTGGTGCCCATCGTTGAATAGCTGGCTGGAAACAAGATAAAAGAATATCTCATAATAATTACTTCTTGGCAAGCAGACGTTATTGGTAAACTCCAGGTGTTTATAAATAGGTGCCTTCGCTCAATATTCAAAATCTATTGGCCCCAAACAGTGTCAAATGCCGTTCTCTGGACCATGGCAGGCGAAAAGCCAATTAGAGAACAAGTCGCTAGGCGCAAGTGGCAGTGGATCGGTCACACTCTGAGACGGAACCCAGCCTGCATCGCTCAGGGCGCACTAGACTGGTCCCCTATGGGGGGAAAGAGAAAGCGAGGCAGACCTAGAGCCACCTGGAGAAGAACCCTGCAGGACGAGGTTAAGGCAGCAGGTCTCACTTGGGACGATGTTAAGCATCAGGCATGCGATAGAGTCGGGTGGAGAAGATTCCTTGAGGCCCTATGCACCACGGAGGTGTGACAGGACAAAAAGAAGAAGAAGAATTACTTCTTGGCACTGGAGCAAGCTCTGACGATGATCGCAGGCAAGACACTGAGTATGTGTAAAAGTGTTAAAAATCTTAATTACCAGTATGTAATAAGGATTTAAAACTAATTTTAAAGAATTTGAACTAACTAACCATAACGCCGTTTTCCGTGGTATGTTTTCCAAAAAATAAAATCGCATTTTTATCAATAATTTTTTGTCTAATTCGCACATTTCGTTTGATCAAGTATCCAAAATACACATTGCATATCCCAGCTCTGTATAGCGGACAGGCTAGATTATAGCAAGTCCACACTTCTCCTCTGCAATAGGAAGATTAGTTGAGTTGAGGTGCGAATGAAAGTGTTATGAACAAAATAAGGAAAGGGTCATTAAGATGGTTTGGACACATGGAAAGAATGAGTGAAGACAGAATGGTAAAGAAGGTATATGTAAACGGCGTGAACGGAGCTAGAAATAGAGGAAGGCCGAGGAAAACGTGGCACGATCATAGTTGAGTTGAGTTGCCCTAGTACACATTTTAATTTTCTAACTAACTAACTAACTTACCATCACGCCGTCTCCCCGGAGGGGTAGGCAGAAAGAATGGAACGCCACACTGTTCTGTCCTCACATACGTCTCTCGCTTCCTCTACATTCATACATCTTGTCATGCACGCACGTCGATTTTTCTGACTCCTCACGTGACCGACATTCAATATTTGATTGATTTGATCGTGCCACGTTTTCCTCGGCCTTCCGATTCTATTTCTAGCTCCGTTCACGCCGTTTACCATTCTGTCTTCACTCATTCTTTCCATGTGTCCAAACCATCTTAATGACCCTTTCATTATTTTGTTCATAACACTTTCATTCGCACCACATTCACTTCTTATACTTGCATTTGTCACTCTATCATATACAGATTTGCCACAAGAGATCTCATTTCTACTGAATTTATTCTACTTTCATCCTTCTTTTGCCAGTTCCATGCTTCACATCCATACATAAGGGTCGGCACAAGAACACCATTGTGCACTGCCATCTTAGCTTTTTTGGATAGGCTTTTGTTTGCGATGACAACTTTAAGTGCACCATTTATTCTGTTGCCTGCTCCAACCCTTCTTTCAATATCCTTCTCCACCCTCCCATCCTTTGTAAACATACTTCCTAAATAAACAAATTGTTATGTTATATTTTACTAGAGCATTGAGAACTGTGTATCGTAGATACGCAATGAACCAGCAACTAGCACAAGTATCTACGATGAGAGATCTCTGGATCATCTATGAGAGTAGGCTGCTTCGTTTTAATGACTGAGCGAGACTTTTCGGACTGAGCTAAAAACCCATATATTTCATGATTCATACATAAATTTAAATTCTTTTAATATATTTGTTAGTATTATACAATTTCCTAACTAAACCGCGTTCATTTTTAGATTTAAAACACATCGTAAAGGGTCCTTCATGTGATAACTTTACGTAAACTGCGTTTTAAAAGATCCATTCAATATTCCTTTAAAATGTCAAATAAACACGATAATTGATAACAAACAACAGTGAAACTGTTTTACGAAACTGTCTTTTAAATTATAGAAGCGAATTTTTATACTCAATTGTTATTAATTATAAATAAATGAAGGTTGAATGTGTAAACAAGAGAAAGCCGACAAGTTGTTTTAGGTTAAAATGACACCATAATTTCCGGCGATTACCTGATGATGAGACGATAAAGTAGTTCCCTGTTTTTCACGACGTTTTTGGTGTCGATTTCTTGTGTTTCCTTCATCTTCAGGAAAGGCTGAACGTAAATACTAATGCGACATACAACAAACAAACATTAAATGTTGACGTTTTGATACCGGCAAGAAAACCATAGACGGCATACACTCTGATACCATAGATATTTAGTTTTTAAATGACGATTTATGTAAGTAAGAGTAAGTACCTACCCACTAAAAATATTGTGTTAATAAAGTAATTGTGTTAATAAAGTAGTTTGCTAAATGCTAAACAATCATTCTTCACAGATGCCGCTGGTAGGTGGATTGTATAGATTAATCTTAAACAATTAATTAGTACAATCAAATCTACATAGATGGCTAACTGGAACTTACACGTGAAGATAAGTATGGATTTGGAGTATATATACAACTTCCAAAAATGTATCTTGCATGATCATAATAACAATGGTGGAATGGGGAATGTTGTAATTACATAAAGCGTGCGCTTAACCCAACCAATGACAGGTCATAAGTCCTGTAAACACCTTGATCATCCATGTTCAGTTTCCAGTTCGTTTCTTCGTCTCTATTGAGATACAATAAAAATTTAACACCCTGATGATGGAGGCCGCAAGGGCCTCCGAAACGTTGGTGGAGGGAACACGGTTTCACCCCGAAAAATATTCCTATACCTACCCACTATTTTGTTTTTATTATTTAAAAAAAATTAGAACATTAGACGCACTTTTAAACGCTAAAAAAACAACCAAAAATTAGGATACATCTTGCATCTTGGTCCATGCGTCTTATCGTCCGTAAAAAACTTAATAATTGTTATTATAGAAGCGTGATAAGTCTATCACTAATCTCTCATTCTTCTTCTTGTTCTATCACACCTCTGTGGTGCATAGGGCCTCAAGGAATATTCTCCACCTGACTTTAATGCCTAACATCTTCCCAAGTGACTGCTGCTTTAACCTCGACCTGCAGGGCTCTTCTCTATGTGGCTTTAGGTCTGCTTCGCTTCCTCTTTACCCAATAGGGGACCAGTCTAGTGCGCCCTAATCGATGCAGGATGGGTTCCGTCTCAGAGTGTGACACACCAGGATGTAGAGCAGAGAAGTAGTAGGAATATTAAGAGAGATAAATAAATAGAATAAAAAAATGAGTACTTTATTTATTTAGAGGGGTTAAATAATTTGTCTAGTCGGTAATAGGGCGCCATTTATCGTCTCAAGCTCTCAAAAGTGTCGCTGATGATGTCACAGCATTCCTGGAGCTGCTCGGATGTGATACAGAGTGGAGGGGCAAGTCTGATGATATCTCCGTGGGTGGGTTTCGCCAGAAGGCCTCTACTCTTCAGCGCTAGACACACCTTCCACGCGTCCAGATCTAGAAAAAGCAATATGTCAGGATTCAATAATGTGGCGGTTTATCATTTCTGTCTATTGTGTGAGAAGCACAAAAATGCGTGCAAGCGACAGTGCACGACACGCTGTATGAATGTGAAGGCTAGAGAAGCGTGTCAGGATGGAAGAGTGTGGCGGTCTTCCGTCTCTGCCTATTGTGTTAGAAGCGGGAACAGTGCACGACACGCTGTATGAATGTGAAGGCTAGAAAAGCGTGTCATGATGGAAGAGTGTGGCAGTCCATCGTCTCTGCCTATTGTGTTAGAAGCGACAGTGCACGACACGCTGTATGAATGTGAAGGCTAGAGAAGCGTGTCGGAATGGAAGAGTGTGGCGGTAAACCGTCTCAGCCTATTGTGTTAGAAGCGGGAACAGTGTACGACACGCTGTATGAATGTGAAGGCTAGAGAAGAGTGACAGCTCATTGTCAGTATATTACCTTTGTGTATAACTATGGCATTAAGGAGTCCTTTCCCTCGGACACAGACCACCTGGTCCTTGGGTAGCCTTTGAAGCTTCTGTCTGAACATCCTACCCAGGCTCTCTGCCTTCTCTGGAAGAGACTCCTCGATTAGAACCTGAAATAAATAACCAATGGATCACAAATCAATTTATAAATTTTGAAATATTAATTGTCTCTTGATGAATGGTTGAAACTTCATATTAAATTATTAATACAGGGTGCGGCAGCATAACTTCCTTTTTTCAAAACTTAATAAAATCCATTGTATGAATCCGAAATGTTTTACTTAGTTTTTGAAGATCAAATCAGGTAGGCGACGTCCCGCATTCTCCATACACTGAGTAAACCGATTTCTGGCCTTTTGTCATGGCTCTTGCCTGCATATCAGGCCTTATCTTGGCAATTTCTTCCTGGATGTTGGTCTTCGAATCTTTTAAGGTCCCTGGACGGTTCACATAAACAAGGGATTTCTGTCAAGGGATGGCTGTTTTGAGGGGACACTTCCCAGAGCGCCTCATCTCAATTAGGGGCGATTTGGAGTGGCCGGCCCGCTCTTTCGATTTGTCCCCTTGTGATTTTTTCTACGAGTTTTTTTTTTAATCTCGTGTTTATGTAAGGTATTTTATACGGTTTACTCAGTGCATGGAGAATGGGAGACGTCACCTACCTGATTTGATCTTCAAAAAATAATTAAAACAAAACTTGGTTGATATAGCCATGTTTCATGGCATAATAGGTAAGGTTGCACTAGACAAGTTTTACACGACCGAAAAGGCGTTTTCTCTCTGGAGGCTTGTTTGATCTTAGTTAAGTTTAATTTTAATTAGTGATAAGATAATGAAAGACAATTTAAAACACTAATCGTGATAATGACAATTCTGTGAGTGAAAATAAATAGCGTTCTGCCCGGTATCGCAAAGCAGTTAGGTACTGCCGGGCCCAATTTTCGAGAGTGGCCGCACTTGAGAGGGGACGATCCAACCCTCCGCCCTGCAGAGTTCCGAGCAGCTCTCGGCCCCCAGTCTATCACCGGCCTCCGGGAAAGGAACATCTCCCCCTAGCGCGGACGCGCGCCGGAGGGGAGATACTCTAAAAAGATCGCGAAGTGTTATACCGAACGCCGGGAAGTGATTCTGAAGAAGATCGCGATATCGCCGCATGGCATCAGCAACCATGGTGTCAGCTCATCATCATTGGGACCTGATGCTGGCCACGGCTGTCTCAGCGATGGAGACCAGACCGACTCGCTCCTCGCTCTCCCTCGTGGTGTGGACGCCACGTGCCGGCTGGATCGACGACTTCGCAGATCAGATCAAGTAGTGTTAATTCAGTGACGGAGTAGCTTTAAGTCGTTGGCCAACGAATAGAAGTAAGTCATCTTTAGTTTATAAGTGATCTTGTTTATTTGTTTTTGTATGTTTGTGTTTAAATATAAGTGTAAATAGCAAATATTGGTTTCAATCTCATATCACCATACATCCCGGAGCATCTTAGAGATCGAATAATAATCACATTAGCGAATAAACACCGGGCAATACGTGTGAGGAAGTGCTTCGAGATATGGAGTGAGATACGGCTAATCCTCATGTTTCACCCTGTGTTTGTAAGCAAGTTACTTACAAATGGCGCCCAACGTGGGGCTCGGCGTATTTGAGTTTTAATTAAATATAATTAATAATTCAGACGCTGTCTGGTTAAGTGAGACCAGGCGAACACGCGACCTAGAGAAGAGTTGAATGCTAAAATCTGAGCTAGCAATAAATATTGTAGATTCGCTAATGTTGATATTTGTTTTCTGATTGTTCCGAGATGGTGTGATGTCGAGATTGAAGCCAATTCATAATTTTATATTTTATTTGTAAGCATTTGTGAAAACCGATATGTCATTTTGTTTATTTACTCGTACGTCGGTTAATTTTGAATTTCGAATTTCAAACGAGTAAGCAAATACAGATTATAATCTCATACCGTTGTAAAGTCAACTGATAAGAAAGAAAGTTTTAAGGAAATTCCCCAGCCGAATTTCTTTTGTTCCCTGGCTAGATAAGCTTGCGGCGGATTGACCAGGTATACGTTTAGACAAACGTCGTAAATATTAAGGGTCTAGCGGCCGACCAACGTTAAAATTTCAAATTTTAATCCTTTAATTGTTCTTTAGAATTCGGCCGTTTTATTGTTCTGAGTGAGCCTTTGACAAATATGTGTACCTATTTTTTTGCAAATCTTTTTTTTTACAAAGAAACAAAAATTTGCTGGCGCCCAATAATATCTGTAATAATATCAAGTTTTCACGAATGCAACTACATTTTTATAATAATTTTAAACAGCCATCCAGGGAGAAAATTTAAATTAGTTCTCCGTGAGTTATAATTAGTATGTGAATGGATTAGGTATTAAAGAAGCGTCTTGTTTGTAGTTCAAAGCGATAGGGGTTGGATGTATCGGATGTACATTTGTAAAGTAATCTACTTGTATGTCGTGCCATGTGATATTTTTATCCTTCCACCAGTCTAACAATTAATTTAATAACCATTAAATTAAGATGACTAAGCGACATAGCAGACTAGATCCCAACATTGGCTTTTGAGAAAAGGAAGACGTTACAGGCGATGAGACTGCCGCTTTCAAAATTTTAAGAAAAACAAGTTCAATCCTAAACTTGCCGACACGAGATTTTGTTTTGAATTTTTTTTTAAATTCGATTCATATCACCACCAATTCGCACGAATTAAGTGTCGATAATTTAATTTTGTTTTAGATAGTAGTGTAAGGCGATGCAAGAAAGAGCACGATGTAGAGATAAGACAGTGCGAAAAAGCGATAGCTCCAGGCTTTCTGATTAGTTCCCCGGATGACGCAATTCCCGGGCGACCTTCAATCGGCGAGAGGGAGATAGTACTCTATGAGAGTCGAAGACAGTGCGAAGAAGCGGAAGCTCCCCGACCAGGCATCGGATGACGGAATTCCCGAATGGCCTTTGATCGGCGAGAAAGAGATGGTACGATATGGGATGATGGAATCTCCTACCATGTAATGAGAGAAAAACGAGTTTCTCAGTTCCGGAAGAGAAATACCCGGCAATTAGTTATAAGATAGATAGCGTTTAGAAAAACAGTTTTTGTGTAAATGATGAGGGGAGGCAAGTCGAATCAAATGTATAGAGGTGCTAATGAAGAATGTAATCCTGTTCACATACTCGTACCGCAATATTTTTTCAATTCGTAATCGAATCTACCTGTTACATGTTTTATGCTGCCTCGCGTGAATCGCGAGCTTTCCTATAAGTGGAGTAGGAGGGACAGCGTTCAGCACAAGATAGGGGTTCCATTAGTGATCGCCTTACGCGAAAAATCTAGTTGGATTGCGCAATTTCGAAATTTCGATTCAATAAATTTTCTTTTAAAGCTTTTTTTTTCCCAATGTTCTTTTCTTAGTCTAGTGCAATCTCATTTTGAGTAGTGGGGATTGATATAGCCATGTTTCATGGCATAATAGGTAAGGTTGCACTAGACAAGTTTTACACGACCGAAAAGGCGTTTTCTCTCTGGAGGCTTGTTTGATCTTAGTTAAGTTTAATTTTAATTAGTGATAAGATAATGAAAGACAATTTAAAACACTAATCGTGATAATGACAATTCTGTGAGTGAAAATAAATAGCGTTCTGCCCGGTATCGCAAAGCAGTTAGGTACTGCCGGGCCCAATTTTCGAGAGTGGCCGCACTTGAGAGGGGACGATCCAACCCTCCGCCCTGCAGAGTTCCGAGCAGCTCTCGGCCCCCAGTCTATCACCGGCCTCCGGGAAAGGAACATCTCCCCCTAGCGCGGACGCGCGCCGGAGGGGAGATACTCTAAAAAGATCGCGAAGTGTTATACCGAACGCCGGGAAGTGATTCTGAAGAAGATCGCGATATCGCCGCATGGCATCAGCAACCATGGTGTCAGCTCATCATTATTGGGACCTGATGCTGGCCACGGCTGTCTCAGCGATGGAGACCAGACCGACTCGCTCCTCGCTCTCCCTCGTGGTGTGGACGCCACGTGCCGGCTGGATCGACGACTTCGCAGATCAGATCAAGTAGTGTTAATTCAGTGACGGAGTAGCTTTAAGTCGTTGGCCAACGAATAGAAGTAAGTCATCTTTAGTTTATAAGTGATCTTGTTTATTTGTTTTTGTATGTTTGTGTTTAAATATAAGTGTAAATAGCAAATATTGGTTTCAATCTCATATCACCATACATCCCGGAGCATCTTAGAGATCGAATAATAATCACATTAGCGAATAAACACCGGGCAATACGTGTGAGGAAGTGCTTCGAGATATGGAGTGAGATACGGCTAATCCTCATGTTTCACCCTGTGTTTGTAAGCAAGTTACTTACATGGTTTGTGCCTATATTATACAAAAACAAACAAAAAAAATTCAAATTCAAACAAAGGTTTTTATTAACTTTTGAAAAAAGGAAGTTATGCTGCCGCATCTTCGAACATCCGTTCGAAAAATAGGCCTCAACGGCAAACGCACGCTTCTCACTGTTCCAACGCATGATGTCAAAACTTTATAGTTCCGTCTCTCGAACAAGACCAGCGCTCCGCTACATCAACGACATCAACCGACTGAATGGCGCGCATTTAAAAAAGGAAGTTATGCTGCCGCACCCTGTACAAATGAAAACATCTGTTATCAATGTTATTTCATTAATATTATTAGTGCTTTGCAGATGGGGATAATTCTACATCACATTCTATGAAAATGTTACAAATAATCTTCAGTGTAGAGAGGTTTGGCAGCCAAATTGGTATACCAGGACTGCAGAAACACAAATGTATTATATTAAAATGTTTGTAACACGTATATAAGGAGTAATAATACAACCCCAGTCGTATTTTACATTAATTTCACATTTATAATCTAAATAAAATGAGATTACGGCACGAGACACATACTAACTTCACGTATTCCAATACTACATAGGCCCCATAAATCTCCATCTTGGAAAAATTTTAATGGTGCTTACGGCCTCATAAATAGGATATATTACCAAGGACATGGTGGCGTACCTTCATTGCTGCCATCGCAACGCTGCAGGCAAGAGGATTTCCACCATACGTGGACCCATGCTGTCCTGGCTTGATGCATAGCATGACTTCATTGTTAGCTAGAACTGCAGACACCTGAAGAAACAAAATAAAATAAACCTTACGATATGGAAGAGTGTGGCAGTCCATCTTCTCTTGTTACTCTTCCAAGACAATCTCTTCCAAACATCACAAAGAACTATCTTCTTCTTCAAGTGCCCTGTCGGGTCCCCCAAACGCTGGCGATCACCTCGGCGAACCTGTCTCTGTCCTGCTCGGAACAGTTCCTATACACTTCGGATGCCGGTCCACTCCCTCACATTTCGCAGCCAGGACATCTATCTCCTACCGGGCCCTCGGCGTTCCTCAATTATCCCCTCCAATATCAGTTGGAGAAGGTGGTACTTTTCCCCACGCAGCACATAACCCAGATATGAAATCTTCCGAACCTTGATAGTTGACAATAGCTCCCTATCAACTCTAGCTCGCCTCAGGACTTCGGTATTGGTAACCATGTCTGTCCAGGGAATTCTGAGCATTCGGCGATAGAGCCACATTACAAATGTCTGTTCAAAAAGTTGTAAACAAGCAGCGTGAGTGGAAAAAGAAGCCGAGGACGACCGAGGAAAACATGGCATGACCAAATTAATCAATTACTAAAAGGCGGTCACATTCGAAGTCGGAATAATCGACGTGCGTGCATGGTACGATGTAAGAATGTAGAGGAATACCGAGAGGTAGAGCATTGTGGCGATCCATCCTCTCTGCCTACCCCTCCGGGGATATGGCGTGATGGTTAGTTAGTTAGTTGTTCATTGAGTTGACTTTTAAGGTTCACGTTTCACACCCATACAATAAAACAAACCACACATAGCATTTGATCATTTATGGTATGTTGGTGAATTAGAAACCAGCAGATACTCACAGGCATGATCCCTCCGCTTAACGCCTTGCCCAAGACCAGGATGTCTGGCCTGACCCCTTCATGGTCTACCGCCAAGAGTTTACCGGTACGACCTGCGAGAAAAAAAAATCCATTGTTATAAAAAGATATTAATTGAGGAATATTACAGTTATTCCTAACAATTAGTACTTGACTTCTTGGAGAATGTATATTTTGATTCGGTATTACAGATATTTCTATCAATTGGTACTAGATTTTTTGGAGAATTTATCTTAAAACTAACTAACTAACCATCACGCCGTCTCCCCGGAGGGGTAGGCAGAAAGAATGGAACGCCACACTGTTCTGTCTTGACATACTTCTCTCGCTTCCTCTACATTCATACATCTTGTCATGCACGCACGTCGATTTCTCCGACTCCTCACGTGTCCGACATTCAATATTTGATTGATTTGATCGTGCCACGTTTTCCTCGGCCTTCCTCTATTTCTAGCTCCGTTCACGCCGTTTACATATACCTTCTTTACCATTCTGTCTTCACTCATTCTTTCCATGTGTCCAAACCATCTTAATGACCCTTTCCTTATTTTGTTCATAACACTTTCATTCGCACCACATTCACTTCTTATACTTGCATTTGTCACTCTATCAAATACAGATTTGCCACACATTCGTCTGAGAGATCTCATTTCTACTGCATTTATTCTACTTTCATCCTTCTTTTGCCAGTTCCATGCTTCACTTCCATACATAAGGGTCGGCACAAGAACACCATTGTGCACACAGAATTTATCTTTTCATCTGCTATTACAGTTAATTACAACAATTAATACTAAACTTATTGGATAATGCATCTTTTGATCTGGTATTAGGTACAATTATCTAAAATAATTGAAAATATACAATATTTCTCAGAGAATGTATCTTTTGATCTGATTTTACAGTTTTTTTAATAATAATTAATATTAAACTTCACGGAGAATGTGTATTTTGATCTGGTATTACAGTTATTTCTAACTGGTACTAGACTTCTTGGAGAATGAATCTTTTGATCTGGCATTACGGTAATTTATAATAATCGGTAGTAGACATATTGGAGAATACGTATTTTAATCTGGTATTAGCTGCTAGTATCATAACTTTTGAAAGATCTCTAATCGAGGATTTGATATGCGAAAATTCAAATAAAGCCCACCTAATCCTGTCTGAACCTCATCAGCTATCCACAGAACTCTGTATTTGTCACACAATGCCCTCACTCCTCGAAGGTATCCATCATCAGGCACTATAACACCGGCTTCTCCTTGGATTGGCTCCACCATAAACGCACAGACTGTAGGGTCTCGGAGTACTTCCTGGAAGAAGAAACGAAATAATTATTTTTAGAGGGACAGTCAACCTTTTTTGCTTCTTTATTCACATAAACGTAACACAGGACATTCAGGCGACCCATTTGGATACCACACTGATATATCCTGACATAACTCTCCCGACTCTTCTACATTCACACACCGTGACACGCACGCTCGTCAATTGTTCCTACTTCGAACATGGCCGCCTTTCAGTATTTGATTAATTCGGTCATGCCATGTCTTCCTTGGGATTCATCATCTTCTCATTTCATTCACACTATTTGTAAATATATTTTTCACCATTCTTCCCTTATCTATTCGTTCCATATATCCAAACCATCTTAATGACCCTTTCATTATTTTATTTATCACGCTTTTATCCGCCTTACATTCCTTTCTAACTTCTTCATTTGGTATTCTATCATATATTGTTTTTCCGCACATTCTTCTAAGTGATCTCATTCCAACGGCATTTATCCTGCTTTCATCTTTCATCTGCCAACTCCAAGCTTCACATCCGTACATAATATCATATATTGTTTCTCAGCACATTCTTCTAAGTGATCTCATTTCAACGGCATTTATCCTGCTTTCATCTTTCATCTGCCAACTCCAAGCTTCACATCCGTACATAATATCATATATTGTTTCTCAGCACATTCTTCTAAGTGATCTCGTTTCTAAGGCATTTATCCTGCTTTCATCCTTCTTATGCCAACTCAAAGCTTCACTTTCATACATAAGGGTCGACACTAAAATTCCATTGTGCACTGCCATCTTTGCTTCAGTTGATATATTTCTATTTGTAGTGATGGTTGTGAGGGCCCTATTTATTTTGATTCCAGCACCAAACCTTCTTTCGATACCTTTACCTATTTTTCCATCTCTTGTAAACATACTTCCTAGATAAATAAATTCAACATTTTGAATGTATACAAATACTTGTAGATGAATACTGGATTTTACCCATTGCGGGTTATCAATTCAAGGCTTAATTGTATCTCAATAGAGACGAAGATGCAAATTGGAAACAATATATGGTGGTCGAGGCGTTTACAGGACTTATGACCTGTCATTGGTTGGGTTAGCGATCGCTTTATGTAATACAACATTCCCCATTCCGACCTTCTTATGACCACCATGTCTGAGAAAATTTTTGGAAGATGTATATATGCTACAATGTAACATACTTTACATTTTTTAGTTCAATCTAAGCAGAAGATCTTTATTAACGCAATGTGAAAGGGTACCGCCATTAACGTATTGCTAGATAACGCCTGGAGATGTCTCTCCAATTTTGGTGTGTGGAGGATGCCATTAACTGACCTCTAAGGCGTTGAGGTCGTTGTATGGGACGTTTAAGAATCCAGGCATATAAGGGCCGAATCCAGTATAGCAATCTGGATCTGATGATGAAGAAACCGCTGCTAAAGTACGTCCCCAGAAGTTTCCATCAGCAAATATAATCTGAAATAAAAAAAATAAAAGTCTGTGGCGGTCTATTGTGTTAGAAGCGAGAGTGTGCACGCTGTATGAATGTGAAGGCTAGAGAAGCGTGTCGAGATGGAAAAGTGTGGCGGTCTATTGTGTTAGAAGCGAGAGTGTGCACGCTGTATGAATGTGAAGGCTAGAGAAGCGTGTCGAGATGGAAAAGTGTGGCGGTCTATTGTGTTAGAAGCGACAGTGTGCACGCTGTATGAATGTGAAGGCTAGAGAAGCGTGTCGAGATGGAAAAGTGTGGCGGTCTATTGTGTTAGAAGCGACAGTGTGCACGCTGTATGAATGTGAAGGCTAGAGAAGCGTGTCGAGATGGAAAAGTGTGGCGGTCTATTGTGTTAGAAGCGAGAGTGTGCACGCTGTATGAATGTGAAGGCTAGAGAAGCGTGTCGAGATGGAAAAGTGTGGCGGTCTATTGTGTTAGAAGCGAGAGGGTGCACGCTGTATGAATGTGAAGGCTAGAGAAGCGTGTCGAGATGGAAAAGTGTGGCGGTCTATTGTGTTAGAAGCGAGAGTGTGCACGCTGTATGAATGTGAAGGCTAGAGAAGCGTGTCGAGATGGAAAAGTGTGGCGGTCTATTGTGTTAGAAGCGACAGTGTGCACGCTGTATGAATGTGAAGGCTAGAGAAGCGTGTCGAGATGGAAAAGTGTGGCGGTCTATTGTGTTAGAAGCGACAGTGTGCACGCTGTATGAATGTGAAGGCTAGAGAAGCGTATCAGGATGGAAGAGTGTGGTGGTCCATCGTCTCTACCTATTGTGTTAGAAGCGACAGTGCACGACACGCTGTATAAATGTGATGTTAAGAGAAGCCTTTCAAGATGGAAGAGTGTGGCGGTCCGTTGTCTTTGCCTATTGTGTTAGAAGCGACAGTGCACTACACGTTGTGCGAATGTGAAGGTTAGAGAAGCGTATCAGGATAGAAGAGTTTGAAGCATACCTTGGCGCAGTTTTCTGGTATCTTCTTGACTTCATAACCCCATCTTCTGGCCAACTTGCAGGCGGTTTCTCCTCCTTCAACTCCTGTATTCATGGGAAGTAGTTTATCATAGTTGAAAAGTCGGCACATGAACTCCTCATACTCTCCCAGCTTATCAGAATAGAAAGCTCTAAAAAAAGAGTATAAGTTAACGATGAGCATAGAGATTTGTTGATTTGGGAAGCATGTTTACAAGTTACAAAAGAATTGTGAAATACATCGAAAGTAGGGTCGGTTCTGGGAACAAAATAAACGGCGCTTTCTTAGGGCAAGAATAATATTTTGTTTTATATAAAACAGGAGACATAATACCAATACAGTCAAAAGAAATCGTTTATATAAAATATCAAAATGCAACACGCATTGTCATCAGCGCTAATAGAAATATGTCAAAGCAAAGATGGAAGTACATAATAGAGTTCTAATGCAAAGCTTATGTATGGGAGTGAAGCTTGGAGCTGGCAAAATAAGGATAAAAGTAGAATAAGTGCAATATAAATTATATCACTGAAATGGAAAAACGATATGTATTAGAATGCCGAACGACGAAATAAGGAAGAAATGTAAGGCAGATGATTGCATCATAAGTACAATTGAAAAAGGATCCCTGAGATGGTTTGGAAATATGGAACGAATGGACGAGAGTGGAATGGTTAAAATGTTTTGTTTTATATAAAACCGGAGACATAATACCAATACATTCAAAAGAAATCGTTTACATATAATGTATACGTGTGTTTCGTTGTATTGTACGAGTGAACCATGGAAAGAGTCATGTTAGGAATAAGTCTATGAGACAGAGTCAGAAACGATACAGTGAGAGAAAAAACAAAGGTCACTGACATCATCCACCTGTAGCGACTCTACAGTGGCAATGGGCAGGTCACGTAGCCAGGAGCTAGAAGACTGCTGACTTGGAGACCGTGGACGGCGAAGAGAAGTGCAGGGCGACCGCAACTACGGTGGAAGGATGATCGGAATAACCTGGATGCAGTCTGCACAGGGCAGAGTGACATGGAAGCGAATCGAGGAGGCCTTTGTCCAGGAGTGGACGGGAATAGGCTGAGGAAGAAGAAGAGTCGTCCATAGTCAAAGCATTAAAAAATTGGCTATCAGTTTCAAAACTAGGTGACTGAGCGGTTAGCTGTTTTCATTCGTATTAATTATTTAATATGGAATTAAATATCACTGCTCAAGAAACATTAAACATATGATTAAGCAATGTTTTTCTATTCGATATGTTTATATTAAGAGATAAATTTCTATTAATACATTTCTCTATTAATAATGTTACGGCCTTCTACTAATACAGGGCAGAGTGAGACGGTGGACCGCCACACTCTTCCATCCTGACACGCTTCTACAGCTTCTTAATAATAATAATAATATGCTAACTTTTAAAGCGCCGTTTTTGTGATGTAATCACCTCAAGGGCGCATTAAGACGTGTTTTAAATCTAAAAATCTAAATGTGAGCGCTTAAAAAACGATTGGTTTAAAAGTATAGTAGAACAAAGTATAAATGTTTAAATTGGGTATGAAATATGAAAAAGATGGGTTTTCAATTTAGTTCTGAAATCTGTCGGATCATTTATGCATCTAAGGTGTGAAGGGAGATTGTTCCAAGCTGATGGACCGGCTACCGCGAACGCTCGATCCCCGAAATTCGTACTGGGGCAACGCTTCGGCTCAACTAATCTTCCTATTGCTGAGGAGTTCGCCGAGCGAAGTGTGGATTTCCGTGAATTTAGGCTGTCCGCTATACAGAGTTCAGATATATAACTTGGTGCCATTCCATGTAGCGCTTTGAAGACTGTCCAGCAGAGTTTATACTTGTTAAGTTATTCTTACCTGGAAGTCAGGGTTAAGGTCTGTGCTTGCTGCATGAGCGCCTCTATGATCTTGGGATGGCAGTGTCCTTGATTTGTGGCTGAGAAGGCAGATAAAAAGTCGAAATATCTTCTGTCTTCCATATCCCACATAAATACACCTAAAACCAGAAATGTATTAATGCAAGAACAGTGATTAAAAACCCCAAAATCAATATGAAACCTTTCTCTACTGTCTCTTTCGCGCATGCGGGTATCTAGATACACTGAGAGTACGACATAAATAGTGTGTGTGTGTGTGTGTGTGTGTGTGTGTGTGTGTGTGAGACGCGACAATTGAATACGTTTGAACGTATTAGTGTATCATCTCCGATTTTCGATAAAATATCTATTTTGTGAGCATATATTTACTATGTGTATATATATTTATTATGTGATATCCAGTATTCGTCTACGAGTATTTGTATACATTCAAAATGTTGTAAAAAAAACTGGTACAAGTTAAAAAAAATAGCATAAAAATTGGAGAGACATCTCCAGGCGTTATCTAGCAATACGTTAATTACGGTAGCCTTTCAGATTGCGTTAATAAAGATCTTCTGCTTAATGCTTACATCCAATCTTAATAGATGGCGCTAGTGTAGATTGAACTAAAAAATGTGAAGTGTATCCCTACATTGTAGCATATATACATGTAACAAAAATTTGTCAGACGTGGTGGTCGTAAGAAGGGGGAATGGGGAATGTTGTATTATATAAAGCGTGCGTTTAACCCAACCAATGACAGGTCATAAGTCCTGTAAACGCCTCGACCACCATATTCTGTTTCCAATTTGCATCTTCGTCTCTATTGAGATACAATTAAGCCTTGAATTGATAACCCGCAATGGGTAAAATCCAGTATCCGTCTACAAGTATTTGTATACATTCAAAATGTTTTTATGTGATAATTTCAATGGATGCGTAAATGAATAACGGAAGAACAGGTTAAATGTTATACCTTTAGCTCGTTTGATTGCCACTGGAATAGGGTGGTAATTATGGGCGCCATATTTATCTTCTCTTTTAAACACTTCATTGGATCGGTCAATATTTTGGCTTGTGACAGTGTCTGAAGATGTCTTGGAAGGCAATCTTTGGAACACCATCTTCTCAGGTGCGATTTTATAACTCTCTGGCATTGTTGGATTATTTTCAGATCTGAAATATATCAAAAACACAAACATAAGCGAGTATATTACGCACAAGATACGCTGTATCGATGTGAAGGCTAGAGAAGCGTGTCAGGATGGAAGAGTGTGGCGGTCCACCGTCTCTGCCTATTGTGTTAGAAGCGTAAGAACACGACACGCTGTATGAATGTGAAGGCTAGAGAAGCGTGTCAGGATGGAAGAGTGTGGCGGTCCACCGTCTCTGCCTATTGTGTTAGAAGCGTAAGAACACGACACGCTGTATGAATGTGAAGGCTAGAGAAGCGTGTCAGGATGGAAGAGTGTGGCGGTCCACCGTCTCTGCCTAGTGTGTTAGAAGCGACAGTGCATGATAGCTGTATGAATGTGAAGGCTAGAGAAGCGTGTCAGGATGGAAGAGTGTGGCGGTCCACCGTCTCTGCCTATTGTGTTAGAAGCGTAAGAACACGACACGCTGTATGAATGTGAGGGCTAGAGAAGCGTGTCAGGATGGAAGAGTGTGGCGGTTCACCGTCTCTGCCTATTGTGTTAGAAGCGACAGTGCACGACACGCTGTATGGATGTGAAGGTTAGATAAGAATTTTACCTATATTCAAATTAATTCACTTTTCACTTGTCACTTCGATAGTTCCACTCTGAGAGTTAGTTTCTCAATGAAACATTTCTTGATATAAGGCACCTTATATAAGATTTCACCTCCAACCGCGTCAAAATTGGTTTAAACAACTTCCATTTCTTAGAAAAAAGTCCCTTGAGATTATACGACATCATCTTCATTACTTTAAGATTGTTTAATATAAATTTCGTTGTCATTGCAAACAAAAACCTTCTTCAAAAGCTTAAATGGCAGTGCACAATGGTGTTCTTGTGCCGACCCTTAAGAATGGAAGCGAAGCATGGAACTTACATACTTCTTTCGCTTCCTCAACATTCATACATCGTGTCATGTGCGCATGTCGACATCTTCGGCTCCTCACATGGCCATGACATGTAATATTTGATTTATTTGATTCTGCCACGTTTTCCTCTATTTCCAGTTCCATTTACATCGTTAACATTATATTATACCTTTTTACCATTCTTTTGGTTAAGAATGTATACGTTAATGATGTAAATGGAGTACGAAGTCGAGGTAGACCGAGGAAAACGTGGCATGACCAAATTAATCAAATTTTAAAGGTTGGTCATGTCAGTAGTTGGAAGAATCAACGTGCGTGTATGACTCGCTGTATGATTGTGGAGAAAGCTAGGGAGGTGTGCCAGGATAGAGTAGTGTGGCGGTCCATTCTTTCTGCCTACCCTTACGGGAAAACGGCGTGATGGTTTGTTTGTTGTTGTTGTTTACCATTCTTTTTTCATAAATTTTTTCCATGTGTCCAAACCATCTTCATGATCCTTTCATTATTTTTATTTTACACTCTAGCACGGCCGAGTTCTCGAAATATCCCCTGATTTATTTAAAGAAATGGGTTATGAGATGTTTTCCTCGGTCTACCTCCATTTCATACACCATTTACGAGCACATCGTTAACGCATACTTTTTTAACCATTCTTTCTTCACCCATGCGCTCCACATGTCCGAACCAACGCAGCGATCCTTTCATAATACCTTCTTCCGTTCTACATTCCTTTCTTATATCGGCATTAGAGATTCTGTCGTACATCGTTCTATCAAACATACGTCTTAGGGACCTCATTACTACCGCATTCATTCTGCTCTCAACTTTCTTCTGCCAGTTCCATGCTTCGCTTCCATACCAGCGTTAAGACCAGAACTCCATTGTGAACGGCCATTTTAAAACTATTTTTCGTATTTTTTTATTTAAAAATTGGAACACGTTTGTAATTCGAAAACAGTGTGACGTCAGATTAGAATTTGTGTATTTGTTTCTGGCGTGGTTCTACTTGGCGTCAAATTTCATATCAATAATATAAAAATATGATTAATTCTTCACTTTCCTATCTTAACTGCCCACTGACGTAGAACAGGGGAGCATTATCGTGGGCTTATGAACAAATCTTGTTCCAGAAGTGTCCAGTAAAAATCCACCTCGAAATCACTATTCACCAGGACGTAAGATTGAATCATCAGGGCAATGTATAACGGTTGTTCCACCAGGGCAAACGTCCATCAAACTGAGTGCGGGTGTGCGACAAGGATGTCCTATCACCAGTGACGGTACTTCTGTAGGTTATTGACAGGCAAAGTACGAAATGCATGACCCACATGAGTGGAGGCAATGAACTTCGACTGCTGTACCAGCATATTTCACGATGAAATACATTGCATGGACAAAAGTGACGAATCAGGGCCCGGATTCATTCACACAAGGTTACTAGAGGTTGTCCAACGGAGCATCGTGTGCAAAGGAAGCGAAACATATAAAAGCCGTACAACCGACTACCCGATACGTGAGTTACTATTCTGGCTTCGAACCAACACGTCCGACACGACACGAACATTTATTTATAATTTGTGTTTCGGTGTTAACAAATTTATTATTATTGTCTGTTCACATGTTATTTCTTACCTATATAAATAAAAGCCAAATTGTGTTATTGTGAAGACCATTTACTCGGCAAATAGTCCGCAGATCGGGCTAAAACTTTCAGAATTGATTAAATCGAACCCGGTGGTAGTTATAGGCATACTTTTGTTACGAATCGAGCTCTAATTAACTTTATAAATTAATCATAGTGGAGGATGAATTGCACCGTTCTTTGGACAGTCCTCGATGATACCCAATTGGAGGGTCTAGATTATACTGATGACCTCTGTCTGTTTTCGATTAACTGGGTGGATGCAGAGCAGAAGCTGTGTAGACTTCACGAGGAAGCGGCAAAAGTGGGTATTAAAATTAACACGTCCAAGACAGTAGACCTACAAGTGTCCACAAATGACTCCACCCCAATCTTGCTCCACGGTGTCCCCCTTGTGACCACGACCAGCTTTTGCTACCTCGGTAGTATGATAGCGGGCTCGAGCTATGCTTCGCCTTGTATGGCATTCCAGTATCATTTCGAGAAAGCTCAAGCTCCAAGTATTCAGCAGTAGCGTTAAAAGCGTTCTGCTGTACGGGTGTGAGACTTGGAAGTCTACCGGGGACGTTATTGGAAAACTCCAGGTGTTTATATTATAGATAGCTGCCTTCGCTCAATATTCAAGCTCTATTGGCCCCAAACAGTGGCAAATGCCATTGTTCTCTGGACCATGGCAGGCGAAAAGCCAATTAGAGAACAAGTCGCTAGACGCAAATGGCAGTGGATCGGTCACACTCGGAGACGGAACCCAGCCTGCATCGCTCAGGGCGCACTAGACTGGTCGCACTAGAAAGAGGAAGCGAGGCAGACCTAGAGCCACCTGGAGAAGAGCCCTGCAGGACGAGGTTAAGGCAGCAGTCACTTGGGATGATGTTAGGCATCAGGCATGCGATAGAGTCGGGTGGAGAAGGTTCTTTGAGGCCCTATGCACCGCGGAGGTGTGACAGGACAAGAAGGAAAATAATGTTGAATTGAATGTGGGGCCGGTTTAATTTGACAGCTGTCAAATGTCTAACTATGAGGTAGAGAGAATAATTCGCCACACTGTTATATCCTGATACAATTCTCGCGCTTCTTCTGCATTCACACATCGTGATACGCATGCTATTTGATTGTTCCTACTTCGAACATGGCCGCGTTTCCATAATTGATAAAATTAATCATGCCGTGTCTTTCTTGCTAGATGGACCAACATTTGTATACCCCTGCACATGACTTCAAATCACATGTTATTAACTCACTTGAAGTAATATTTAAAACCTTTATTGCGACTTGTCAATTGCGCCAATTTGTTTTGCGCCAATTTCTGACGTAATTCCTTGAATTATTGCGTTCTTCTATTGCCTATATCTTCGACGAAATGAAAAGTAAAAGCCACAAGTACCATTTAAACTTTGACGCTTTGATTATAAACAATTTATCCATTTATAACTAACTAACCATCACGCCGTCTCGCCGAAGGGGTAGGCAGAAATAATGGACTGCCACACTGTTCTGATAAAGAAGGATGAAAGAAGAATAAATGCAATAGAAATGAGATCTCTTAATGCGAATATGTGGATACTCTGTGTATGATAGAGTGTCGAATGAAAATATAAGAAGTGAATGCGGTGCGAATGATGGTGTTATGATCAAAATAATTAAAGGATCATTAATATGGTTTGGACACATGGAAAGAATGAATGAATGGTTAAAAAAAGTACATGTTAACGATGTAAATGGAATTAAAAACAGAGGAAGACCGAGGAAAACGTGGCACGATCAAATAAATCAAATATTGAATGTCGGCCATGTGAGGAGTCAGAGAAATCGTCATGCTTGCATGATACGATGTGTTAATGTTGAGGAAGCGAATTGAGAAATATGTCAGGAAAGAAAAGTGTGGCAGTCCATTCTTTCTGCCTTCCCCCTCGGCGAGACGGCGTGATGGTTAGTTAGATAGTTAATTCGCACTGTTCTATCCTGACACATATTTCTCTCGCTTCTCCAACATTAGTACATCGTTTCATGCAAGCAAGACGGTTTCTCTGACTCCTCACATGGCCGACATTCAATATTTGATTTATTTGATCGTGCCACGTTTTCCTCGGTCTTCCTCTATTTCTGGTTCCATTTACATCGTTATACCTATATGAACAAGTGTATCAAAGAGCTGATAGGGTTGGATGTAGTGCCAAAATGAGTGTCAGTAAGCTGTCTCCTGTATGCGGATGATGCTGTCCTACTTGCAGACAACGAGCATGAACTACAAGTCCTGGTGAATAGTATGTATGAGGTATGCATGCGAAATGATCTGATGATGAATGTTAATAAGTCCAAGGTAATGATTTTTGAAAAATAAGAAATCATGACAGTCTGCAACATTAGCGTGAATGGTGAAAATTTGGAGCAAGTAGATGAGTTTGTGTATTTGGGTAGTATGTTTACAGTGGAGAGGGATATTGAAAGAAGGGTTGGGGCAGGCAACAAAGTGAATGGTGCACTTAAAGTTGTCATCGCAAGCAAGCTAAGATGGCAGTGCACAATGGTGTTCTTGTACCGACCGTTATTTATGGAACCGAAGCATGGAACTGGCAAAATAAGGATGAAAGTAGAATAAATGCATTAGAAATGAGATCTCTGGATACTCTGTGTTGATAGATTGTTGAATGAAAATATAAGAAGTGAATGCGGTGCAAATGATGGTGTTATGAACAAAATAATGAAAGGATCATTAAGATGGTTTGGACACATGGAAAGAATGAATGAAGAAAGAATGGTAAAAAAGTATATGTATGTAGTTTTAATCGTAAACAAATTAACTAAATCTGTTCTACGTTTATTTTTGTATAGTAATTATCAAACAGTTCTGTTATTAATAGTTTTGCTGACGATATATTCCGTTATCTCCGATTTGACAGTTTCAAGCCACTTGTGTTTTCATAGGAAACTTTCCGTCATTATAACCTTTGACTTCACTGCAAAATAACTAGAATATATTACAGATAAACAAGGTATTCACACTCTTCCATCCTGACACGCTTCTCTAGCCTTCACATCCATAAAGCTATCATGCACTATCGCTTCTAATACAATATGCAGGGACGGTGGACCGCCCCACTCTTCCATCCTGACACGCTTCTCTAGCCTTCACATTCATACAGCGTGTCGTGCACTGTCGCTTCTAACACAATAGGCAGAGACGGTGGACCGCCACACTCTTCCATCCTGACACGCTTCTCTAGCCTTCACATCCATAAAGCTATCATGCACTGTCGCTTCTAATACAATATGCAGGGACGGTGGACCGCCCCACTCTTCCATCCTGACACGCTTCTCTAGCCTTCACATTCATACAGCGTGTCGTGCACTGTCGCTTCTAACACAATAGGCAGAGACGGTGGACCGCCACACTCTTCCATCCTGACACGCTTCTCTAGCCTTCACATTCATACAGCGTGTCGTGCACTGTCGCTTCTAACACAATAGGCAGAGACGGTGGACCGCCACACTCTTCCATCCTGACACGCTTCTCTAGCCTTCACATTCATACAGCGTGTCGTGCACTGTCGCTTCTAACACAATAGGCAGAGACGGTGGACCGCCACACTCTTCCATCCTGACACGCTTCTCTAGCCTTCACATTCATACAGCGTGTCGTGCACTGTCGCTTCTAACACAATAGGCAGAGACGGTGGACCGCCACACTCTTCCATCCTGACACGCTTCTCTAGCCTTCACATTCATATAGCGTGTCGTGCACTGTCGCTTCTAACACAATAGGCAGAGACGATGGAAAGCCACACTCTTCCATCCTGACACGCTTCTCTCTCAGCCTGATTTCAGGAACAGACCAAAGGTCTATGAGGAGAAGAAGAAGATGATAATATAAAAATATATAAAAAATTGTAATTTAGAAAAAACATACACTTGAAAAGACATTTTTTTTTAAAAGACGGAAAAAGGATTTAGAATTTATTATACAATCTTCAATGTGAGCAGAAAATAGCTCATTATTATGAAGAAGGAATCTGGTCGTGTCCAGGCTTGAACCCATGTCCCCTGGATCAGGAGCCAAGCGTTCTATCCCCGATTATTTATATAGAAATTAGTAAATGATTAATTTGCATTTGATTGGGAATGGGAGCTTGGGAGACTAAAAGTAGAAAGGGAGTATTTAAGGAGAAAGGAGTAAAAGGTGGAATCTGATTATTAATTATGTTTTCACCCAATTTCACCGACTTGAGGATTACTAAATTATAAATTTTTCTTTAATTTATTGCTGAAGATGGAGGTATCCTCCGAAACATGTGTTTTTAAATAATTAGTGGATTAAACAAAGTTATTTTCAATTTTCTAAGTATATTACTTAGAACAGAAAGTATGTTTTTTATGCAATCCCGCAAATCCAGCAGATTCATGGGATTAATGACCTCGATCCCACAGGATTGCGGGATTGAGATATTGATGCGGGATTGGATTCCCTAGACGTAATGCCATCAATAGATAAAAAAATCATTGAGTCCATAGATAAAAAATACATTTTTTAACCTTTTGTGTCCTGCCTAACATTTGAATATAACTAATTACTATTAATTTTTAACTTGTAAATATCAAAAGGGTTTTCTAGATTCTTATTATAACTATAAATAGAATAAGACTAAGGAAAACGTGACACGATCAAATAAACTAAATATTGAATGTCGGCCAAGTGAGGAGTCAGAGAAGTTGACGCGCGTTGAAATATATAGGAAAGATATGTGTGGCTGCCCATTCTTTCTGCCTACCCCTTCGGAAAGACGACGTGATGATTAGTTAGATAGTTAGTTAGTTAGTTTATTTTTACTTATCCCGACCCACCTCTCTAGCTTCCTACACATTCGTACATCAAATCATTCACGCGCGTCGATTCATCCGATTTTTAACATGACGAACCTTTTATATTTAATGAATTTGATAATACACTGTTTTCCATGGTCTTCCTCGACCCGCACTCAATTCAAAATTGTTAACGAATGCTATATAACCTCTCTAGCTTCCTCCATATTCATACAGAATTCAAACACGTCGATTCATTCGACCATGTGAGATCATAACGGACCTTTAATATTTGATTAATTTAATCAAAACGTAATACGAAAATGAAATAAAAAAATTACAGATTTTTTTTAAATAATTATGTATTTAGTGTGCTTCCACTTGTGTTTATGTTCGACCGGTTTCGGCAGCATGCTACCATCTTCTGGTGAAGCTTCTTGGTGATATTCTGGTGACCAAAAGATGGCAGCAAGCTGCCGAAACCGGTCGAATATAAATACAAGTGGAAGCACACTAAATACATAATAATAAAGAAATTTTGTGTAATTTTTTTTTGTTTTTGTTATTTAAAATGAACTTCTACCAAAAAATTTAAATTAAAAACATAGTAAACATTAATATTCTTAACGTTTCCCTTACGGTGCTAAAATAAAAACGTGCTTTCCAGTGTAGGGTAGTCAGTACGCGTTAAAAAATTAGCGATTTTAAATCGGAAAAATAAAAACATTCATAGCTAATCCCCTTATATAATTATAATTGAAGTCAAAAATTATAATAATTGAGATTTAATTGCTAAAAAAATTAAAAAACCATCTGGCAACGCTCACGGGACGGGCATAGGTCCACTCTGGTTGCAAGCCCGAAAGCGACTGCCGGCGCGGCGAGACAGCGAGAGTGAGAATATTGAGCTAGAACATATGCAAGAGTGAGATGCGAATATAGTGTCGCGTACTCAGCGCTACGAATTTTGTTTCCGATGCTCACAAAATACCTCCGATGTACCCGATGAATTTTGATTATTATTAATATTATTTTTTTAATCAATGCATAAATATATGATGGAGGAATACCTAAAATCTGAACCTTGTGTTTATTAAATGTATAGAGATATTGATGGTTATTAGAAGCAACGTGTAGAAGATACCCATCACAGGGAAGGGAGGGTTAACCATTCTATCTTCATCCATGCCCTCCACATATCCAAACCAACGCAGTGATTATTTCATAATACATTATATTTCTTTTTATTTCTTCCAGATACAGCGTTTGATGTTCTATCATACATCGTTTTACTATACGTAAGTCTAAGGGATTGCATATTCATCGCATTTACTTGGTATTGCTTTAATTACACCTTGGACAAACAGTTGCAACATTATATATTTTTCATTTCTAATATATTAGAAGTATCCCAGTAGCACAAGTTTATCAAAGGTTAAAATAGTACTTACATACTTAAAATGGTGGCAATTTTTTGTAATGGCAACACTCACAGATCTGTCAAAGTTGTGTATTCCATAGATAACGCGTTCTCCTGTTATAAACAGACATATCGTTCGATTTCAAATTTAAAAATGATCATTTTATATAGAAATCAATTAAAGTAAGTAAAATAAAATATTCTGCTATATTAAATGTAAATATTTATGTAATAATCACAATATTTCTATATTATTTCGAGATTCCATACTATTTAACAGCGAAAAATATAACTAACTAACCATCACGCCGTTTCCCGAAGGGGTGGGCAAAAATAATGAACTGCCACACTTTTTTTTCCTGACATGTTTCTATCGTTACCTCAACATTCATACATCGTGTCATGCACGCGCGTCGATTTCTCTGACTCCTCACGTGCCGACATTCAATATTTGATTTATTTGATTGTGCCACGTTTTCCTCGGTCTTCCAATTCTATTTCTAGTTTCATTTACATCGTTAACATATGTTTTTTTTACCATTCTTTCTTCATTCATAACACCATCATTCGCACCGCATTCACTTCTTATATTTTCATTCGACACTATCATACACAGAGTATCCACACATACGTCTAAGAGATCGCATTTCTACTGCATTTATTCTACTTTCAGCCTTCTTTTGCTAGTTCCATGCTTCAAGAACACCATTGTGCACTGCCATTTATTTTTTTTGGATATGTTTTTGTTTGATTTCTTCCTTTTCAAAAATCATTACCTTGGACTCATTCACATTCATCATCAGATCATTTCGCATGCATAACTCATACATACTATTCACCAGGACTTGTAGTTCATGCTCGTTGTTTGCGTCATCCGCATACAAGAGACATCTTACTGACACTCCGCTCATTTTGGCACCTGCTGTTTGTGTTAAAATTTTCAGCCTTCTTTCGAAGTTAAACACACATATTGACCCATTTAGGTGAACGACCCTTCTCGTGTTCCGTGTGCACAAAAAAAATCGGTCAAAAGGCCCATTTGATAAGGTATTTACAGATACATTCATGAGAATAAAACTGTTCTAATTTTCTATTTGTTGAAATTCTTATCTTCCACACATATTGACCTAAAATGACTTTATAATATCCGGTAACAAAGCCATAGCAAAGTCATCTTGACGTTTTAACTTTAAAGGATTGCTGGACGCGAATAAATGAGAAAGGCATTGGATATTGAGTGGTAGAGTCTTTTAGAAGAAGCCTACGTTCACTAGTTTACCACATCAAAAAATAACGACCTTTGTGGCAGAGTGGTAAGAGCTCTGACTTCCATACCGAAGGTCCCGGGTTCGATTCCCGGCGATGGCAGTGTGATTGTCACACTGTCTCTGGTCTGGTGTAGAATTCACGTGACAGTAAAATGGCTGAATGTATGAAAGAGCTGAAAGGGTTGGATGTAGGTGCCAAAATGAGCAGAGTGTCAGTAAGCTGTCTCTTGTATGCGGATGACGCTGTCCTTCTTGCAGACAACGAGCATGAACTACAAGTCCTGGTGAATAGTATGTATGAGGTATGCATGCGAAATGATCTGATGATGAATGTTAATAAGTCCAAGGTAATGATTTTTGAAAAGGAAGAAACCACGACAGTCTGCAACATTAGCGTGAATTTGGAGCAAGTAGTTGAGTTCGTGTATTTAGGTAGTATGTTTACAAGAGATGGGCGAGTGGAGAGGGATATTGAAAGAATGGTTGGGGCAGGCAACAGAGTGAATGGTGCACTTAAAGTTGTCATCGCAAACAAAAACCTATCAAAAAAAGCTAGAATGGCAGTGCACAATGGTGTTCTTCTACCGACCCTTATGTGGCATGGAACTGGCAAAAGAAGGATGAAAGTAGAATAAATGCAGTTGAAATGAGATCTCTTAGACGAAAGTGTGATACTCTGTGTATGATAGAGTGTCGAATGAAAATATAAGAAGTGAATGCGGTGCGAATGATGGTGTCATTAACAAAATAATGAAAGGATCATTAAGATGGTTTGGACATATTGAAAGAATGAATGAAGAAAGAATGGTAAAAAAATTATATGTTAATGATGTAAATGGAACCAGAAATAGAGGAAGACCGAGGAAAACGTGGCACGATCAAATAAAACAAATATTGAATGTCGGCCATGTGAGGAGTCAGAGAAATCGACGCGCGTGCATGACACGATGTATGAATGTTGAGGAAGCGAGAGAAATATGTCAGGAAAGAAAAGTGTGGCAGTCCATTCTTTCTGCCTACCCCTTCGGGGAGACGGCGTGATGGTTAGTTAGTAAAATGGCGATAGATTGGCTACCTATCACATGTTACGAGAATCAATATAATAACTAAAAAAATTGTACACAGTAATTAGGTTCAAAAGACCTGTTGTATACATAAAAAAAACTGAGGAATCGTGCGTGAATGACACGATGTATGAATGTTGAGGAAGCGAGAGAAGTAGTATGTCGGGAAATAAAAGCGTGGCAGTCCATTATTTCTGCCTACCACTTCGGAGAGACGGTGTGATGGTCAGTAAGTTAAATTGTGCACTTACTCTAATATAAAAAAAAAAAATAGAATTTATCAATGAAAGTGAAAACGGTCGTTCACAATGGAGTTCTGGTCCTAATCCTTATGTTTGGAAGCGAAGCATGGAACTGGAAGAAGGATGATAGCAGAATAAATTCAGTAGAGGACCCTTAGACGCATGTGTGGTAAATCGATGTACGACAGAATCTCTAATGCTGATATAAGAAAGGAATGTAGAGCGGAAGAAGGTATTATGACAGGATCGCTGCGTTGGTTCGGACATATCAGACAGAATGTATACGTTAACGATGTAAATGGAGTACGGAGTCGAGGTAGACCGAGGAAAATATGGCATGACCAAATTAATCAAATCTCAAAGTTAAGTCATGGTTTCTCGATGTTAATGAGGGCTATTTTAAAGACATAGTCGGAGTAATTATGATTCTTTTATAAATCATAGTTTTGACCAGTTAGTTTCGGCAATTGTCGCTAGTGTCGCAAAAGTCAATATATCGATAATCGGCTACCAAAGCGCTAAAACCTTGGAGAATGGTTCAGTTCCAGCACAAAACCCTGTTTAGAGCTGCTGTATCAAAGGTAGGAATACCTATGAAGCTGACCAATGTCCCACAGTAGAGCATCAAGAATAATTAATAGAGGAATGCATCGGTTAAAGTGTGACAGTCCATTTTTTACACCCCATCTCGAAAACGGCGTGATAGTTAGTTAATAAGTAAGTTTTAGGGCACTTGTAAGACATTTACTTGTCAATTGAATTCGCTTAAAGCTTCTTCAATCGAAACATTCAATCAAAACCATCAATCGCGTTGAGCGTTTAACTATCTGTCAGCTGACCTATCAAAGCGAGTCATTTCGTCTATACAAGTTCGACAAATTTGAATATTGCGATCTTTACCGATGATATCCGAACGTTCACGACACCCACGATTGTTAATTATGAAATACAGTGATACGAAACAGTTGGAATTCGTATATATAATTTAATTAAATGAGAGAATAATGCATGCATGAATTTGAAGGCTAAATAAGCGTATCAGGATGGAAGAGTGTGGCGGTCCATCGTCTCTGCCTGTTGTGTTAGTAGCGACAGTGCATGACACGCTGTATGGATGTGAAGGCTAGAGAAGCGTGTCAGGATGGAAGAGTGTGGCGGTCCACCGTCTCTGCCTATTGTGTTAGAAGCGACAGTGCACGACACGCTGTATGAATGTGAAGGCTAAAGAAGCGTCTCAGGATGGAAGAGTGTGGCGGTCCATTATCTCTGCCTACTGTGTTAGAAGCGACAGTACACTACACGCTGTATGAATGTGAAGGCTAGAGAAGCGTGTCAGGATGGAAGAGTGTGGCGGTCCACCGTCTCTGCCTATTGTGTTAGAAGCGACAATGCACGACACGCTGTATGGATGTGAAGGCTAGAGAAGCGTGTCAGGATGGAAGAGTGTGGCGGTCCACCGTCTCTGCCTATTGTGATAGAAGCGACAGTGCACTATACGCTGTATGAATGTGAAGGCTAAAGAAGCGTCTCAGGATGGAAGAGTGTGGCGGTCCACCGTCTCGGCCTATTGTGTTAGAAGCGACAGTGCACGACACGCTGTACGAATGTGAAGGCTAGAGAAGCGTGTCAGGATGGAAGAGTGTGGCGGTCCACCTTCTCTGCCTATTGTGATAGAAGCGACAGTGCACTATACGCTGTATGAATGTGAAGGCTAGAGAAGCGTGTCAGGATGGAAGAGTGTGGCGGTCCACCGTCTCTGCCTATTGTGTTAGAAGCGACAGTGCACTACACGCTAGAGAAGCGTGTCAGGATGGAAGAGTGTGGCGGTCCACCGTCTCTGCCTATTGTGATAGAAGCGACAGTGCACTATACGCTGTATGAATGTGAAGGCTAGAGAAGCGTGTCAGGATGGAAGAGTGTGGCGGTCCACCGTCTCTGCCTATTGTGTTAAGCGACAGTGCACTACACGCCAGAGAAGCGTGTCAGGATGGAAGAGTGTGGCGGTCCACCGTCTCTGCCTATTGTGTTAGAAGCGACAGTGCACTATACGCTGTATGAATGTGAAGGCTAGAGAAGCGTGTCAGGATGGAAGAGTGTGGCGGTCCACCGTCTCTGCCTATTGTGTTAGAAGCGACAGTGCACGATAGCTGTATGAATGTGAAGGCTAGAGAAGCGTTCAGGATGGAAGAGTGTGGCGGTCCACCGTCTCTGCCTATTGTGTTAGAAGCGACAGTGCATGATAGCTGTATGAATGTGAAGGCTAGAGAAGCGTGTCAGGATGGAAGAGTGTGGCGGTCCACCGTCTCTGCCTATTGTGTTAGAAGCGACAGTGCAGCTGTATGAATGTGAAGGCTAGAGAAGCGTGTCAGGATGGAAGCGGTCCACCGTCTCTGCCTATTGTTAAACGACAGTGCACTACACGCTAGAGAAGCGTCGGGATGGAAGAGTGTGGCGGTCCACCTCTCTGCCTTATTGTGATAGAAGCGACAGTGCACTATACGCTGTATGAATGTGAAGGCTAGAGAAGCGTGTCAGGATGGAAGAGTGTGGCGGTCCACCGTCTCTGCCTATTGTGTTAGAAGCGACAGTGCACTACACGCTAGAGAAGCGTGTCAGGATGGAAGAGTGTGGCGGTCCACCGTCTCTGCCTATTGTGATAGAAGCGACAGTGCACTATACGCTGTATGAATGTGAAGGCTAGAGAAGCGTGTCAGGATGGAAGAGTGTGGCGGTCCACCGTCTCTGCCTATTGTGTTAGAAGCGACAGTGCTACACGCTGTAGAATGAAGCGTGTCAGGATGGAAGAGTGTGGCGGTCCACCGTCTCTGCCTATTGTGATAGAAGCGACAGTGCGACACGCTGTATGAATGAAGGCTAGAGAAGCGTGTCAGGATGGAAGAGTGTGGCGGTCCACCGTCTCTGCCTATTGTGTTAGAGCGACAGCTGGCTAGAGCGTGTCAGGATGGAAGAGTGGCGGTCCACCGTCTCTGCCTATTGTGTTAGAAGCGACAGTGCACGACACGCTGTATGAATGTGAAGGCTAGAGAAGCGTGTCAGGATGGAAGAGTGTGGCGTGCCTATTGTGTTAGAAGTGCACAGTGCAATTAAGGCTAGAGAAGCGTGTCAGGATGGAAGAGTGTGGCGGTCCACCGTCTCTGCCTATTGTGTTAGAAGCGACAGTGCACTACACGCTAGAGAAGCGTGTCAGGATGGAAGAGTGTGGCGGTCCACCGTCTCTGCCTATTGTGATAGAAGCGACACACAGTGTACGATTTGACCAATCTAGCTAGACAAAATTCAGAATCAAAGCTACATGATTTTAAATGATCTTTCATGGCAATTTAGAGACATGGATGTAAATAAAACAAAATTTTCTTGATTAAATATAATTTAATTTGACTTTAACAATGATTTTAAATCTGTATAATGTTTTATTGTATTCTTTTTTGGTAGTTTCCGCAACAGTGAAATGTATGGATCGGACGACATTAATAAATACTTAATTAAGTCATAGTTTGTGCGTACACGAGATGTTTTTAATGTGTGACCTAATCTTACCTTCCTAATTTCTTTGTTTTTTGCCTCAGAAGCCTCTTCGGACATTTGACCTATTGGTATGATAGAATGTCTTATAATTTCTACTCCATGTACCAGGATCTTATGTAATGTATCTGGCATGTTATACCATGGGTACAGAGTAAGATATAAGTCCCGAGTTTCCAAACAATATTGTTTAAATTTATCAGAGTCAATTTAATAGCCAGACGCCATTGCTGCAAGAATAGTACTGAGACGATAAATAAAATTTTCTTCAATACCGGTGATACGAGCCGTTGTTTTATAATTGTGAAAAAACGCTCTTACGGTGTTGCCATCGTTACTTGTACCAAAACCTGGTTTAATTTTGTCTATAATGAAACCAACTTCTTTGAATTGACCTTTTATCATATCCTTCTTCTTTTTAAAATTTTCTTTATTTTTCTCTCCCCTAACTTGCCACTCAGCTATTTCCATTCTATAAGTAATATTTAGCAGGCATTCTATTGTGCGGATATAAGCATGCAAGCTTGATATCCCAAACCTGTACATGTTTTCATCAGGTTCTCTTACGATTGTGGTTGAATTTGACGTTTTTTTAGTTTTTCGACGGGAGGGTAACTCTGCTCTTTCACTTTAACTAAATGATCGTAACATGGGTATAGACGGAATCCTCTTTCATTCGACTCTTGTTGAATATTTTTGTACATCTGCACAGTGAAATTGTTTGCAACAAATAAAGCCAACGCTTCCTCCGGGGTGTAATGACGTTGTTCTTTGTTTATGGTAATTCTTCTTCTAGCTTTTTTATACTCGGTAGCTCGTTTTGGCGAAGCTGTAGACACTTCCTGTATTAAATTAGCAGCGTCTCGTTTACCACTGCCTCGCACCTTTAATTGTGCAGCAAAAGATAGCTGTGCATCGTTATATTCTTCCAATAAATGCTGAACTTTGCGCTGTTTCGATTTAGTGCAACTATCTTCAAAACGCTTTTTCGGTTTGCCAACACTGGGATTCGGTTTCGGGAGCGGTTCGTAGAACATATTAAATACAATTTCATCATATAACCAATCCTCGTGTGCACTTAAAAATAAATGTAATTGTCTATTTTTACGAAGCCATTTCGAACGAATCTTTTCGCATTCCCTTTTCAGAAAAATCTTTAAAGGCTTCTCTTGATTTTGTTTGAGGACAAAATTAACAAATCTTGACTTTACAAACATTATAACTTCGTTTAATTTGCATTTGAACGGGGTAGAACGCCAAAATTCAAATAATGACTTTCGCGAAATCCGGGCACCTATAAATAAAAAATACATATATCTTTTTTCTAGCACATAATAGCAAAAAACGATTATGTTCTCAACAAACTTATATGATGCGAAAATATTTTAAGACCTAAATCATGACGTGACCCGGCGTGACTCTAGACTTTAAGACTATCCAAAGTCAATTTATGCGTTTTTTTGTGGTTTTGCAAATGATGTTTTTTAAAATAGTATCCCGAAGTGTTCACAAGTATTTTGGTGGATTATAATAATACAATAAATCAATAGTTACCTCAAGTTTAACAATCCATTCCTAAAAAGCACTTGAAATCACACAGAACAAAGTAAGACATCCGCACACGTCGACGTTCACTGTAACGCTGAGCGGGGGACGGGCTACCCTAAGCCGAAACAGCGATTTCGCTCAACAACAGTAATGGAACCGTGGCACCAATATTTGTTTGGAGTGCGTTATCGGTTGAAGAAAACATTCAAGAGCATAGTAATACTTAAGAAAAGCAATATTTCAACATAATGATTTCCGACTTTTGTCTAGCTAGATTGGTCGAATCGTATGTAGTGCGACAGTGCACGACACGCTGTATGAATGTGAAGGCTAGAGAAGCGTGTCAGGATGGAAGAGTGTGGCGGTCCACCGTCTCTGCCTATTGTGTTAGAAGCGACAGTGCACTACACGCTAGAGAAGCGTGTCAGGATGGAAGAGTGTGGCGGTCCACCGTCTCTGCCTATTGTGATAGAAGCGACAGTGCACTATACGCTGTATGAATGTGAAGGCTAGAGAAGCGTGTCAGGATGGAAGAGTGTGGCGGTCCACCGTCTCTGCCTATTGTGTTAGAAGCGACAGTGCACTACACGCTGTATGGATGTGAAGGCTAGAGAAGCGTGTCAGGATGGAAGAGTGTGGCGGTCCACCGTCTCTGCCTATTGTGTTAGAAGCGACAGTGCACTACACGCTGTATGGATGTGAAGGCTAGAGAAGCGTGTCAGGATGGAAGAGTGTGGCGGTCCACCGTCTCTGCCTATTGTGTTAGAAGCGACAGTACACTACACGCTGTATGAATATGAAGGCTAGAAAAGCGTGTCAGGATGGAAGAGTGTGGCGGTCCACCATCTCCGCATGTTGTGTTTTAGATTCTATTTTGACCATCGATCGATTTTATATTCAAATTGATAATATATTATTATTTAAAATGAGGACAATTCCAATAGTTGAGTACTCCTGCTTGCGTCATTTATCTTGTTACTGTGACATATTACGTTATCAATTATAGTAGGGCTGTACAAGCTATAAAAATATTCCCTAAAAACAACATATTTTCCCCACATTCTGGGATAAACTAAAAAATATTTTAATTCTATTTGGTATTTTTAATTGTGAAATTTAAACATGTGTAGAAAAAAATATTAACATTAAAAGTTAAAACTTATGAATCTATGTGTCCAAACCACCGTAATGATCCATTCATTATTTCGTTCATAACACCATTATTCGCACCGCATTCACTTCTTATATTTTCATTCGACAATCTATCATACACACAGTATCCACACATTCGTCTAAGAGGTCTCATTTCTACTGCATTTATTCTACTTTCATCCTTCTTTTGGCAGTTCCATGCTTAGTTCTGGTTAGTAAGTTACTTTATTATGATTTAGGAATGTTGAAATGGTCGACCAATTTCAATACCTTGGCAGCATTATCACTAAATCGCTTGTCCCGGACATTGAAATAAAATGCAGAATTGAAGTTGCACGAGCTGCGTTTAATAAAATGAGAAAATTTCTTTGTAATGATAATCTTAACTTGAAACTCCGATAAAGAATGATTAAATGTTATATATGGTCTGTTATACTATATTGCTGCGAAACCTGGACTCTTATAGTGAATGCAATGAACCGGTTGGAAGCGTTTGAGATGTGGATATACCGCAGAATGCTCCGTATACCATGGACCAATAGGGTCAGTAATGCAGACGTAATACAGAGAGCCAGAGCCAATAGAGAGCTGTTGTCCAGTGTGAAAATTATAAAGGTCTCATATTTGGGTCTTGTGCTAAGGGGAGAAAAATACAATCTTCTTGGACTGATATTAATGGGTAAAGTGGAGGGACGTCGGGGAGTTTGTAGAAGACAGCTGTTCTGGCTGCAGAATATCAAAGAGTGCACAGGAATAACAAGAGTTCATAACCTGTTCCAAGTGGCGCAGAATAGAGATGCCTTTGCTGTAGTGATCGCCAACGTTGGTGGGACCTGACACGGCACCGAAAGAAGAAGAATGACTAACTAACCATCACGCCGTCTCTCCGAAGGGGTAGGCAGAAAGAACGGACTGCCACACCTTTCTTTCCTGACATATTTATCTCGCTTCCTCAACATTCATACATCGTGTCATGCACGCGCGTCGATTTCTCTGACTCCTCACATGGCCGACATTCAATATTTGATTTATTTGATCGTGCCACGTTTTCCTTGGTCTTCCTCTATTTCTGGTACCATTTACATCATTAACATATAATTTTTTTACCATTCTTTCTTCATTCATTCTTTCCATATGTCCAAACCATCTTAATGATCCTTTCATTATTTTGTTCATGACACCATCATTCGCACCGCATTCACTTCTTATATTTTCATTCGACACTCTATCATACACAGAGTATCTACACATTCGTCTAAGAGATCTCATTTCTACTGCATTTATTGAACTTTCATCCTTCTTTTGCCAGTTTTCAAGAAGAATTATCTAGGGAAAAATATAGGGATTTTTTTGCGTTAGATTTTCCGACGTGGGGAAATCGTATCGCTCGGCACTAGGGTCCGGCGACCTGTTGCTGATATCACGGCGGTAGGCCCGCTCGCGCCTTACTTCACGCCAGTCGAGTAGCGTAAATGGGTTGAGGTTATATCTTATATCAGGCGGGCCGTTGGACGCATGCCCAGTATACGCGAACCGGAAAAACTTCTCCGCTTTGATTTCGAACGCTTTTGAATTTTTTTACCAAACAAAAGAGCAGCGATTGCGTTTGACAGTTGCTTTTGCGCGGCGGGAAATGGCATGCGACAAATATAGTGATATTTTTTCCATATTATTGTGATATTTTGCTCGATAGTGATGGTTTTTCTTCACTATTGTGATATATTGGTCGATAGTGCGTGTGTTTTTGATAATTGTGCGTGTATGTGACTATTTTGGTTCACTACAAGCGTACAAAAGACGGATATATTATTATTAAGTGTATTTTCACTTCGTTTTCGCGCACGGGTAAGCTAAAATTGACAATATAAATTAAAACATCTGTCTTTTAGGAGTTTTATTCAATTTAATATTGAATGACAAGTCCCTTCTAAGGTATAATCAAATAATAACTTCTACAAGACATACGTTTTCAATTATATTAATTATTTAATATGGAGTTTTACTTAATTAACCAAATATATATCTAACTAACTAACTAACCATTACGCCATTTCTCTGGATAGGTAAACAGAGAGGATAGACCACCAAACAGCTGATGTCCTGACACACATCTCTAGATTTTCTTGTCGATTTTTTCGACATCGAATGTTTTCGTCATTTAATAATTTATTATTTTAGTCATGGCATGCTTTCCTTGGTCTTCCACAACGGCTTCTCCTTCCAATCACACTGTTATTTGTATATAGCATTTTAACCATTCTTCTCTCGACAATTTGTTCCATATGTCCAAACCATCTCAGTGATCCATTTTTAATTTTATCTTATGACGCAACTGTGGCTCTGGATTCTTTAACATTCACACATCGTGTCATGCACGCGCGTCGATTTCTCTGACTGCTCACATGGCCGACATTCAATATTTGATTTATTTGATCGTGTCACGTTTTCCTCGGTCTTCCTCTATTTCTAGTTCCATTTACATCGTTAACATATAATTTTTTTACCATTCTTTCTTCATTCATAAACTTCAACTTCAATATAAACTTAAACTTCAACATAAACTTCATAAACTTCATAAACTTCATAAACTTTATAAACTTCATAAACTTCATAAACTTCATAAACTTCATAAACTTCATAAACTTCATTCATTCGTCATAAACTTCATAAACTTCATTCATTCGTCATAAACTTCATAAACTTCATTAACTTCATAAACTTCATAAACTTCGTAAACCTCATAAACTTCGTAAACTTCATAAACTTCAAAAACTTCATAAACTTCATAAATTTCATTCATAAACATCACTTCCACACATAATTCGGAAAAATCTACGAGCGAGCATTTTTCTATGTATGAATGTAGAAGAAACTCGAGTGGTATGTTAGTACTAGGCAGTAAAGCGGTCCATCCTATCTTCCTACCCCTCCAGAGAAACGGCGTGATGGTTAATTAGTTAGTTAGTTAATTTGCATATATATGAAATGATTTTTCTGTTTATTGTGGTGTTCTTGTGCCGATCCTTGCGTATGGAAGCGAAGCATGGAACTGGCAAAAGAAGGATGAAAGTAGAATAAATGCAGTAGAAATGAGATCTCTTAGACGGATTTGTGGAAAATTTGTGTTTTGAACAGTGTCGAATGAAAGTGTCATGAACAAAATAATGAAAGGATCATTAAGATGATTTGGACACATGGAAAGAAAGAATGGTAAAAAATGTATATGTTAATGATGTAAATATCGAACTAGAAATATAGGAAACGAAAACCTATCCAAAAAAGCTAGAATGACAGTGCACAATGGTGTTCTTCTACCGACCCTTATGTATGGAAGCGAAGCATGGAACTGGCAAAAGAAGGATGAAAGTAGAATAAATGCAGTAGAAATGAGATCTCTTAGACGAATGTGTCAATACTTTGTGTATGATAGAGTGTCGAATGAAAATATAACAAAATTATGAAAGGATCATTAAGATGGTTTGGACATATGGAAAGAATGAATGAAGAAAGAATGGTAAAAAAAATTATATGTTAATGATGTAAATGGAACCAGAAATATAGGAAGACCGAGGAAAACGTGGCACGATCAAATAAATCAAATATTGAATGTCGGCCATGTGAGGAGTCAGAGAAATCGACGCGTGTGCATGACACGATGTATGAATGTTGAGGAAGCGAATTGAGAAATATGTCAGGAAAGAAAAGTGTGGCAGTCCAATCTTTCTGCCTACCCCTTCGGGGAGACGGCGTGATGGTTAGTTAGTTAGTTAGAAATAGAGAAAGACCGAAAAAAACATGACATAAAAGTGGCATTTCCAGAAACTTTCAGAAATGTTCTCAGGTATGCGCATCGGGTCCATTTCATTTTCGTAGAGAATCAAAGTATTTCTTTCTCTCTTGTATTCAAAATATTCTCTTGATTTTTCTTGATGACTGATTTTCTACAATGGAACTAGAAATAGAATCGGAAGACCGAGGAAAACGTGGCACGATCAAATTAATCTAATATTGAATGTCATGGCAACGTGAAGAGTCGGAGAAATCGACGCGCGTGTATGACACGACGTATGAATGTTCAGGAAGCGAGAGAAGTGTGTTAGGAAAGAAAAGTGTGATAGTCCATTCATTCTGCCTATCCCTAAGGGGAGACGGCGTGATTGTTAGTTAGATAGTTAGTTTTGTTTAATATGGACAAGTTTTTGAAAGGGTTGGATGCAGTTGCCAAAATGAGCTGAGTGTCAGTAAGCTGTTTCTTGTATGTTGTACGTGCGTGTATGACACGATGTATAAAGTATGCAAGAAAAGTTTGACATTCCATAACGGGTAATTCTTGAAAGAGATCTCATTTCTTCCATACATAAGGATCGGTGCAAGAACACAATTGTGCAACTGCCATTTTTGTTTGTTTGCGATGACATAAGTGCACTATTCACTCTGTTGCCTGCCCCAACCCTCCTTTCAATATCCCTCTCCACTGTAAACATACTTCCTAAATACACAAACTCATCTTCTATTAAAGATACCTTTTCTCTGATATAACAAGTAATGTTTATAATGATCAAATTCATCATTCTCGTTAACCAAGTTAGAATATATATTTTATATACCTAATACAGGTAGAATTCACCTTGAAATACTTCTTATAAAAAACCTTGTATATAATTGTTCGAGTTTGTCGAATCAAATAGAAATACATTGAAAAGTAGAGAGGCCATTTATATATCTGTCTGTAACAGTAGGTATAGACGGTGGACCGCCACACTCTTCCATCCTGACACGCTTCTCTAGCCTTCACATTCATACAGCGTGTCATGCGCTCGCTTCTAACACAATAGGCAGATACGGTGGACCGCCACGCTCTTCCATCCTGACACGCTTTTCTAGCCTTCACATTCATACAGCGTGTCGTGCACTGTCGCTCCTAACACAATAGGCAGAGACGAACCGCCACACTATTCCATCCTGACACGCTTCTCTAGCCTTCACATTCATACAGCGTGTTATGCACTCGCTTCTAACACAATAGGCAGAGACGAGCCGCCACACTCTTCCATCCTGACCCGCTTCTCTAGTCTTCACATTTATACAGCTATCATGCACTGTCGCTTCTAACACAATAGGCAGAGACGGTGGACCGCCACACTCTTCCATCCTAACACGCTTCTCTAGTCTTCACATTCATACAGCGTGTCATGCGCTCGCTTTTAACACAATAGGCAGGGGCGAACCGCCACAATCTTCCATCCTGACACGCTTTTCTAGCCTTCACATTCATACAGCGTGTCGTGCACTGTCGCTCCTAACACAATAGGCAGAGACGAACCGCCACACTATTCCATCCTGACACGCTTCTCTAGCCTTCACATTCATACAGCGTGTCGTGCACTGTGGCTTCTAACACAATAGGCAGAGACGAGCCGCCACACTCTTCCATCCTGACACGCTTTTCTAGCCTTCACATTCATACAGCGTGTCGTGCACTGTCGCTCCTAACACAATAGGCAGAGACGAACCGCCACACTCTTCCATCCTGACACGCTTCTCACCATTCCCGCTTCTAACCCCATTTATTTAAAATTAAATTAATTCAAATTCGACACAAATTTGAAAATAGACTGCCGTTCGAATGTCTGGTTTCCCGGTTGGCTGTTTTGAAAATAATAGAATGCGTTCGAAACTCGAATAGCGTTCTTATTTCAAAACATCGCATGCGCGTTCGTTATATTTATGGTCTAACACATTATATACCGGACACCCAAATATATGAAATAATTCATACTTAAGAAACTTTCTGTTTTAAAATTAACTAACTAACTCACCATTTTGCTGTTTCTCCGGAGGGGAAGGCAGAGAGGATGGACCGCCAATCTGTCCTGACATAAGAATGAAAAAGGAATAAATGCAGTAGAATCTCTTAGACGAATGTGTGAATACTCTGTGTATGATAGAGTGTCGAATGAAAATATAAGAAGTGAATGCGGTGCGAATGATGGTGTTATGAACAAAATAATGAAAGGATCATTAAGATGGTTCGGACACATGGAAAGAATGAATGAAGAAAGAGTGGTTAAAAAAAGTATATGTAAACGTTGTAAACGGAACTAGAAATAGAACGTGAAACTGGCAAAATAAGGATGAAAGTAGAATAAATACCGTAGAAAATGAGATCTCTTAGATGAATGTGTGCTTAATTTGTGTATAGAGTGTCAAATGCAAATATAAGAAGTGAAGCTAAAATGGCAGTGCACAATGGTGTTCTTGTGCCGACCCTTGTGTATGGAAGCGAAGCATGGTACTGGCAAAAGAAGAATGAAATTAGAATATGATATCTCTAAGACGAATGTGTCGTAAATCTGTGTATGATAGTGTTGAATATAAGAAGTTATGAACAAAATATTGAAAGGAACATTAAGATGGTTTGGACGCATGGAAAGAATAGTAAAAAATATATTTGAAGATATAAACGGTTCTAGAAATAGCGGAAGACCGAGAAAAACGTGGCACGATCAAATAAATCAAATATTGAATGTCGGCCGTGTGAGGAGTCAGAGAAATCGACGTGCGTGCATGACACTATGTTTGAATGTTGAGGAAGCGAATTGTGAAAAATGTCAGGAAAGAAAAGTGTGTCAGTCCATTCTTTCAGCCTACCCCTTCGGAGAGACGGCGTGATGGTTAGTTAGTTAGTTATTTCAAGAACTCGGCCGTACTGAAGATTTTTATTTATTTTTTATTCCTGATAGATATCTCCGACTAGATTGTTTTACCTACCGACCGTCAGAACCAATCTGCCTCTGGTGACACCGGTGGGAAGAGCAATTAGTCTACTGAAAGCAATTTCCTCGGAGATCGACGTCTTTCATATTAGTGAAGGTACGTTCAGGGGACAAATACTCTTGACTTTAGAAAGTATCTTGTCTTCCTGCAGTGGAACCATCTCTCATGCGTTCCTGGTATTATATATTATATTTTACCTGTTCTCAATTGATGCCTTCAACATTAAATCAAATCAGTTTATTAACTCAAACACATTACAAACAGCAAAATGGTTAAAGCGTCTATTGAGTACAGGTCAAATATTGTATACATACAACATAGTACCAGGAACGCATTAGAGATGGTTCCACTGCAGGAAGACAAGATACTTTCTAAAGTCAAGAGTATTTGTCCCCTGAACGTACCTTCACTAATATGAAAGACGTCGATCTCCGAGGAAATTGCTTTCAGTAGACTAATTGCTCTTCCCACCGGTGTCACCAGAGGCAGATTGGTTCTGGTTGGTAAAACAATCTGTGCTGTCGCTGTCGGAGATATCTATCAGAGATAAAAAGACCAACACTCTAGCACGGCCGAGTTCTCAAAATAACTAACTAACTAACCATCACGCCGTCTCCCCGAAAAAGTAGGCAGAAATAATGGACTGCCACACTTTTCTTTCCTGACATATTTCTCTCGCTTCCTCAACATTCATACATCGTGTCATGCACGCGCGTCGATTTCTCTTGACTCCTCACGCGGCCATGACATTCAATATTTGATTTATTTGATCGTGCCACGTTTACCTCGGTCTTCCGATTCTATTTCTGGTTCCATTTACATCGTTAACATATACTTTTATTTACCATTCTTTCCATGTGTCCAAACCGTCTTAATGATCCTTTCATTATTTTGTTCATGACACCATCATTCGCACCGCATTCACTTCTTATATTTTCATTCGACACTCTATCATACACAGAGTATTCACACATTCGTCTAAGAGATGTAATTTCTACTGTATTTAATCTACTTTCATCCTTCTTTTGCCAGTTCCATGCTTAGTTCTGGTTAGTAAGTTACTTTTCGTAAAACAATCTGTGCTGTCGGAGAAATCTATCAGGGACAAAAAGACCAACACCCTCTAGCACGGCCGAGTTCTCGAAATATCCCCTGATTAATCTAAAGAAATGGGTAATGATATGCCCATCTCTTCGAAGCTGTAAAGAATTGGTTCCAAGCATTCCTAAAAATAGAAATATATCCACAGAAGCAAAAATGGCAGTACACAACGGAGTTCTAGTGCCAATCCTCATGTATGGAAGTGAAGTTTGGAGCTGGCAAAAGAAAGATGAAAGCAGGATAAACGCCGTAGAAATGAAATCACCAAGAAGAATGTGCGGGAAAACGTTGTATGATAGAATACCGAACGATGAAATAAGAAAGAAATGTAAGGCAGATGACTGCATCATGGATAAAATTAAAAAAGGATCCTTGAGATGGTTTATACACATTGAACGAATGGATGAGAGATTAATGGTTAAAAAGTTGTACACAAGCAGCAGCGTGCGTGGAAAAAGAAGCCGAGGACGACCGAGGAAAACATGGCATGACCATATTAATCAATTACTAAAAGGCGGCCGCATTCGAAGTCGGAATAATCGACGTGCGTGCATGGTACGATGTATGAATGTACAGGAATCCCGAGAGGTATGCCAGGACAGGGCATTGTGGCGATCCATCCTCTCTGCCTACCCCTCCGGGGAAATGGCGTGATGGTTAGTTAGTTAGCATTCCTAAAATAAATGTCATAAATATTGTTGTGTGATTGTCACGGAAATCGAACCGCTGGCCTTCGGTGTGGCAGTCAAAGCATTGGCCACGAATGTAAACAGTTTATATACTACAGTATAGCCGCCGGTATTTAAAGTGTTGATGGGTGAAAGGGACAGACAATTACCATATTAATGACAGCGAAATAATATTATCGAACGGTAATAGAATAATCTGGAACAAGTGGATGAATTTGTTTATTTAGGAAGCATGTTTACAGTGGACAGGGATATTGAAAGAAGGGTCGGGGGCAGGCAACAGAGTGAATGGTGCACTTAAAATTGGCATCGCAAACAAACTAAGGTGGCAGTGTAACAAGTTTTAAGTGCACAATGGTGTTCTTGTACCCACCCTTGTGTATGGAAATGAAGCGAGCAAATAGCGATAGAATGTAGAATAAATGCAGTAGAAATGAGATCCCTTAGATGAATGTGTGTACAATAGTGTATCGGATAAGCATAAATAAATAAAATCGTTAACGTATACGTTTTTACCCTCATGTATGGAAGTGAAGCTTGGAGCTGGCAAAAGATGGATGAAAGCAGGATAAACGCCGTAGAAATGAGATCACTAAGAAGAATGTGCGGGAAAACGTTGTATGATAGAATACCGAACGATGAAATAAGAGAGAAATGTAAGGCAGATGACTGCACCATGGATAAAATTAAAAAAGGATCCCTAAGATGGTTTGGACATACGGAACGAATGGATGAGAGTAGGATGGTTAAAAAGTTGTACACAAGCAGCGTGAGTGGAAAAAGAAGCCGAGGACGACCGAGGAAAACATGGCATGACCAACTAACTAACTAACTAACCATCACGCCGTCTCCCAGAAGGGGTAGGCAGAAATAATGGACTGACACACTTTTCTTTCCTGACATATATCTCAATTTGCTTCCTCAACATTCATACATCGTGTCATGCACGCGCGTCGATTTCTCTGTCTCCTCACATGGCCGACATTCAATATTTGATTTATTTGATCGTGCCACGTTTTCCTCGGTCTTCCGTTTCTATTTCTGGTTCAATTTACATCGTTAACATATATTTTTTTTACCATTCAATCTTTCCATGTGTACAAACCATCTTAATGATCCTTTCATTATTTTGTTCATAACACCATCATTCGCACCGCATTCACTTCTTATACTTGCATTCGACACTCTATCATACGCAGAGTATCCGCACATTCATCTAAGAGATCTCATTTCTACTGCATTAAAGAATTAACTTTCATACTTCTTTTGCCAGTTTCATGCTTCCCTTCCATACACAAGGGTCGGTACGAGAATACCATTGAGCACTGCCATTTTAGCTTCACATTTTCATTCGACCCTCTATCATATACAGATTTTTCACGCACTCGTCTTAGAGATCTAATTTACCATATTATATTTTCATTAACCTTCTGATTTTGAAAATTTGGTTTGGTTCATATGGTGCTCCCGTCAATTAGGAGATATTTCGTGTACGTTTTTGTACGTTGATGTACGACAGAATCTCAAATGCTGATATTAGGAAGGAGTGTAGAGCGAAAGAAAGTATTATGAACAAAATTATGAAAGGTTCGCTTCGTTGGTTCGGACATATGGAGCGCATGGGTGAAGAAAGAATGGTTAAAAAAGTATACTTTAACAATTTAAATGGAGTAAGGAGTCGAGGTAGACCGAGGAAAACATGGCATGACCAAATTAATCAAATATTAAAAGTTGGTGGAGAAGGATATTGAAAGAAGGGTTGGGGCAGGCAACAGAGTGAATGGTGCACTTAAAGTTGTCATCGCAAACAAAAGCCTATCCAAAAAAGCTAAGATGGCAGTGCACAATGGTGTTCTTGTGCCGACCCTTATGTATGGAAGTGAAGCATGGAACTGGCAAAAGAAGGATGAAAGTAGAATAAATGCAGTAGAAATGAGATCTCTAAGACGAATGTGTGGCAAATCTGTATATGATAGAGTGACAAATGCAAGTATAAGAAGTGAATGTGGTGCGAATGAAAGTGTTATGAACAAAATAAGGAAAGGGTCATTAAGATGGTTTGGACACATGGAAAGAATGAGTGAAGACAGAATGGTAAAGAAGGTATATGTAAACGGCGTGAACGGAGCTAGAAATAGAGGAAGGCCGAGGAAAACGTGGCACGATCAAATCAAACAAATATTGAATGTCGGTCACGTGAGGAGTCGGAGAAATCGACGTGCGTGCATGACAAGATGTATGAATGTAGAGGAAGCGAGAGACGTATGTCAGGACAGAACAGTGTGGCGTTCCATTCTTTCTGCCTACCCCTCCGGGGAGACGGCGTGATGGTAAGTTAGTTAGTTAGTTAAAAGTTGGTCATGTCAGAAGCCGGAAGAATCGACGTGCGTGTATGACTCGATGTATTAATGTGGAGGAAGCTAGAGAGGTGTGCCAGGATAGAGTAGTGTGGCGGTCCATTCTCTCTGCCTACCCCTGCGGGGAAACGGCGTGATGGTTTGTTGTTGTTGTTGTGTTAAAACTATACAAGTTTTTTCCTTTATAGAAAGAATTTTGACAGGTGTAAAAATACATTTTTCATTTGTTCGAATGACAATTTGAATAAATTCTTCAATATTATTTTTAAGTTCTTACTGGTGTTGGATTGTTTTAAGTGCCTGATTACAGTAAATTTAAAAAAAAATCAGTGGATAACGTGGAATAAAAATTAAATAAACACAAATGTCCGGATCGTCCAGCTGACGCCAAGTGCACCATCTAAAATTATGTGTTTATGTGTTAAATTATTTTTCTTTGTTATTTTATTTTATATCATTGTATTTCAGATAATTTGTTTTAGATTTATTATGTATACGTTGAACGATCGAACTGTGCACGGGAGATGCCTGTTGGTGGCGATCAGGTTCGCAACCCATCACACCGCGTCTCTCGCGATGGCGAAAAGAGAATGATGGAGTGCCGCATCGATTAAAGTGTGGCAGTCCATTCTTTCTGCCTACCCTTTCGGGGAGACGGCGTGATGGTTAGTTAGTTAGTTAGTTAACTAACTTACCATCACGCCGTCCCCCCGGAGGGGTAGGCAGAAAGAATGGAATGCCACACTGTTCTGTCCTGACATACTTCTCTAGCTTCCTCTACATTCATACATCTTGTCATGCACGCGCGTCGATTTCTCCGACTCCTCACGTGACCGACATTCAATATTTGATTGATTTGATCGTGCCACGTTTTCCTCGGCCTTCCTCTATTTCTAGCTCCGTTCACGCCGTTTACATATACCTTTCTTACCATTCTGTCTTCACTCATTCTTTCCATGTGTCCAAACCATCTTAATGACCCTTTCCTTATTTTTTTCATAACACTTTCATTCGCACCGCATTCACTTCATATACTTGCATTTGTCACTCTATCATATACAGATTTGCCACACATTTGACTAAGAGATCTCATTTCTACTGCATTTATTCTACTTTCATCCTTCTTTTGCCAGTTCCATGCTTCACTTCCAAACATAAGGGTCGGCACAAGAACACCATTGTGCATTAATTCTTATATTTTATTTAAATATATATATTTTTACGTATTAATATGAAAAATACATAATTTCATATTTTTCAGTTCTAAGGCGATGTTCTCTCCCCTTCGCACCCGCGCCGTCCCAGGGAGGTGAGAGCGAGACGGAGCTATGGCCATCTCGGCTCAGCACATTGTTGCCTTTACGTAAGTATTAAAAAAAATAAAATTGTATATTTCCCTCTCACTCTGTCTTATGCGGCCTTGCTCGAGTGCGAGAGGGACGGCGCGATTGCTTTGTCTCAAATGTATCAAAGGTTAAAAATGTGATTTAACTATTGTTCTGAAATAGTCAATAGTGAAAATATGCTTTTAGAATTGTTGGCAGACGAGTATGTACCTTATTGCATTGGCATAAGGGCGATTTTCGCGTGCAATATCTTATTATAAAAACATACTTAGTATGTAATTATGCAATTTTGTACTTAAGGTATATATTGCTTTAATTAATTTAAATTATCTAACTAACTAACCATCACACCGTCCCCCCTAAGGGGTAGGCAGAAAGAATGGGCTGCCACACTTTTCTTTCCTGACATATTTATCAATTCGCTTCAACAAAATAATAAAAGGATCATTAAGATGGTTTGGACATATGGAAAGAATGAATGAAGAAAGAATAGTAAAAAAAAATGTATGTTAATGATGTAAACGGAACTATAAATAGAATAAGAAGACCGAGGAAAACGTGGCACGATCAAATAAATCAAATATTGCATGTCATGGCCACGTGAGGAGTCAGAGAAATCGACGCGCGTACATGACACGATGTTTGAATGTTGAGGAAGCGAACAGGAAGCGAGAAGTATGTCAGTAAAGAAAAGTGTGGCAGTTCATTTTTTCTGTCTACCCCGAAAGAAGAATTGGTGCAGGGAATAAAATAAATAGCGCACTCAAAGTCATTACTGCAAATAGAAGTATATCCACAGAAGCAAAGATGGCAGTACACAATGGAGTTCTAGTGCCAACCCTCACGTATGGAAGTGAAGCTTGGAGCCGGCAAAATAAGGATGAAAGCAGGATAAACGCCGTAGAAATGAGATCACTAAGAATAATGTCCGGGAAAACGTTGTATGATAGAATACCGAACGATGAAATAATAAAGAAATGTAAGGCAGATGACTGCATCATGGATAAAATTTAAAAAAGGATCCCTTAGATGGTTTGGACATATGGAACGAATGGATGAGAGTAGAATGGTTAAAAAGTTGAACACAAGCACAGCGCGAGTGGAAAAAGAAGCCGAGGACGACCGAGGAAAACATGGCATGACCAAATTAATCAATTACTAAAAGGCGGCCGCATTCAAAGTCGGAATAATCGACATGCGTGAAAATTTATTATCATATTCAGTGCTTTTGTATAGATTAGCTTGACTATTCCTATATATATTGTCGTGTGAACTACCAGACCAGAGACAGTCATTTTCATTTTCACACACCGGGAATTAACCTTCGGTATGGCAGTCATATCTGTTGCCACTCTGCCATGAAGGTCGTAAATATCTGGATTTGATTTATATTTTTTTTATTTCAACTGCTGAATGGCTTTACTGACGACCGTTTTCATAAAAAAAAGATGTTAAATATTGTAAAAAATTTCTGTTAACTATAATTTGTTCATAAATAAAACCATTAATAAAGACACAATTTTTTTATTTATAATAGATTTTCATTTTTATTGGGAAAGCATCCATTTTTATTTACTTTACTGAGCTTCAACATCAGCTTTCATTACTATAATCCACAATCAACTTTCACTAGTTTCACTTTCACTAGAAAAAATTCACTAGTGCAACCAAATCTACATAGATGGCTGACTGAAACTGCCACGTGAAGATAAATATGGATTTTGAAGTATATATACATCTTCCAAAAATTTGTCATGCATGATCACAAATAACAAAGGTGGAATGGGGAATGTTGTAATTACTTAAAGCGTGCGCTTAACCCAACCAATGACAGGTCATAAGTCCTGTAAACACCTTGATCATCCATGTTCAGTTTCCAGTTTACGTCTTCGTCTCTATTGAGATACAATTAAAACACAATCAACTTGTTTCCAACTGTACGTGATGAGACCTAATTGTATAGGAAATGTTTTGATTGAAATAATTTTCCCTGGAATATCACCGAAACCATGTGATATGAAAGCAATATGTTTACAATTTTCAACCTTTTATGTGGAATTTGCATTTTATTGTCTACCTGCTTCAATTTCGCCGAACACAATACACATATTGGATATTGTATCCGGGTGTAGGGAAGCGTTTCCACCTGAGAGGGCATATCACATTACATACGTGACTCTATTATCTTCTCTCAAAGATCCCGAGGTAACCCGCAAACTTAAAACATCACCTCACTACGCTCCTACATGGTGGATGTTCTTATGAAAATTGCATTATTAAACACTGTATAATCCTTAAATCTAAAACATAAAAACAAAAGAACACTGGTGATATTTTCAACAAAGTTGTTTTTATTTAAACAGAATACTGTATTTATATTTTTTATCTAACAATACGTTAACAGGCGACAGCCTTCGCATTGTGTTAATAAGGTAGTTTGCTAAATGCTGAAAATCATTCTCCATAGATGGCGTTAGTGGGTGGATTACATAGGTTAATCTTAAATTATTATTTCTTCATTCATTCTTTCCATATGTCCAAACCATCTTAATGATCCTTTCATTATTTTGTTCATGACACCATCATTCGCACCGCATACACTTCTTTTATTTTCATTCGACACTCTATGATACACAGAGTATCCGCACATTCTTCTAAGAGATTTCATTTCTACTGCATTTATTCTACTTTCATCCTTCTTTTGCCAGTTCCATGCTTCGCTTCCATACATTATTTATAAGTTCTTAATGTTAAAAAAATAATTGTTAGTACTTACAAATAGCCCTGGTTAATTTTTAAATTATTGTATCAAAATTTAAATGCGTTTTTTATTAGTCTTTCTTTGTTTAGTTTTTATTATATTTTACACCTGAAGATGGAGGTATCCTCCGAAACATGTCGTGTTTTTTTAATATATATTATTTTTTAATATTTTGTGGATTAAACAAAGTTATTTTCAATTTCCAAAGTATGTTACTATGGAATTCCACATTGCTTTAGCGAGCGAGGTCGACAGCCGTATACATCAGGCTAGGCTTGCATTTAATAACAGGTGGAAAATAATAGAATCAAATAATATAGACCTAAATCTGAGAATACTAGTATGGAGTATCTTGATGTACGGCTGCGAGACATGGTGCCTATCCGAAAGAGATAAACGGAGACTAGAGGCTTTTGAGATGTGGTCCTATAGAAGACTATTAGGAGACCACATTACAATTGAGGAAGTTCTTCAAGGAATGGAAGGAGGAAGGCACCTGCTCAGGACCCTGTCCGAAAGGCGTGCAAGATGGATCGGCCATGTAATACGACAAGAAGGCCTCTTGCATGCCATAATGGAGGGTATGACCGAGGGGACACACTCTAGGGGACCTGTTGGTGGACGTGCGCTGCTCATCATATGCAGATCTCAAAAGAGCCGCACAAGACAGGGAAGAATGAAAGAGAAGAATAGAGGAAATTGCTGCAAACCAATCCCAGGATTGAAACTTTCTAACTAACTAATGCCTTAGCGTTCAATAAGTTGTTTTATTTTATTTTAAAGTTCGAGCGCTCTTAATGAAAAACTATTGGGTTGATGCAAAAGTTATGACCGTTTTTTACATATACAATTAAAAAAAAAATTTAGATTTGTATTATTTATTTAATAAATTATATAATTTCCATCAGTTCTTACAACCTTCTCCCATCTTTCTATCAACTTATTAATGCTATTAGTGTAAAATTCCGTGGATTTTGACGCGAAAAATGTAGTAAGGGATATTTTTACCTGCTCTATTGTATCAAATTTTTTATCATTTAAAATTTTTTGTTGTGATCGGAATAAATGAAAATCGGAAGGAGCAAGATCTGGAGAATACGGTGGATACTTGATAACATCCCAATTAAACTAATTTAGCTTGTGTTGGGTCATCATAGCCGCATGTGGTCGCCCGTTGTCGTGTTGAAACACTAGCCCTTTTCTGTTTACCAATTCTGGTCTATCCTTTTGAAGGGCGATGTTCAATTTGGATGATTGCTGACAATATCGTTCTGCTGTGATTGTCTGATTGCGTTCATACCCTTACAATCCCACCAAACACAAAGCATTATCAATTAGTGAAAAGTCCCCAGATCGGAATTTTGTAAACCATCTTCGTACCTGTCGAACTTTGATGACATCTGCTCCATACACTTGGCAAATGTTTTTGGTTGCCACACTCGCGGTATCGTCTTTACGGAATTCATAATGTAAACAATGACGTAAATGCACTTTATTACCGACATTTTGAAAAAATACAAGGACTCTTCACTGTACTCTGGCCAGGCCAAAACTGAATAGAAAGTAGAGGGAAAGCATCATTTAAAAGAAGATACCATGCATCATTTCTGAAGAATTTTTTTTTTACCTAGGATCATTAAAAAGCTAGAATGGCAGTGCACAATGGTGTTCTTCTACCGACCCTTATGTATGGAAGCGAAGCATGGAACTGGCAAAGGAAGGATGAAAGTAGAATAAATGCAGTAGAAATGAGATCTCTTAGACGAAAGTGTGATACTCTGTGTATGATAGAGTGTCGAATGAAAATATAAGAAGTGAATGCGGTGCGAATGATGGTGTCATGAACAAAATAATGAAAGGATCATTAAGATGGTTTGGACATATGGAAAGAATGAATGAAGAAAGAATGGTAAAAAAATTATATGTTAATGATGTAAATGGTACCAGAAATAGAGGAAGACCGAGGAAAACGTGGCACGATCAAATAAATCAAATATTGAATGTCGGCCATGTGAGGAGTCAGAGAAATCGACGCGCGTGCATGACACGATGTATGAATGTTGAGGAAGCGAGAGAAATATGTCAGGAAAGAAAGGTGTGGCAGTCCATTCTTTCTGCCTACCCCTTCGGGGAGACGGCGTGATGGTTAGTTAGTTAGTTATCATTAAAAACGGTCATAACTTTTGCATCAACCCAATATATATCTTGGTTTATCTCTCTGAATAATTTAGGGATTCTTAAGAGAGTTTAGGGGTCCATTGCCTCTGCTTGCCGCTTCATAATGTAGGTCTCGTGTAATATGGTAATATAATTATCTGTTACAAGATACCAACCTAATTACGGGTGGAATGTGATTAGATACGCCTTAGGTTATGATGTTATCTATACGGACTTAACATTACGTAATGTATACACAAGAGATTATTAGAATCTTAATTTGAATAGTAAAAATCTGTATCAATAGGATGATTCTGTATATTTAGGAAGTATGTTTACAGAGAACGAGCGAGCGGAGAGGGATATTGTAAGAAGGGCACACGCTTCTCTAGCTTTCACATTCATACAGCTATCATGCACTGTCGCTTCTAACACAATAGGAAGAAACAATGGACAGCTATACTCTTCCACACTGACACGCTTCTCTAGCCTTCACATTCATACAGTATGTCGTGCACTGTCGCTTCTAACTCAATAGGCAGAGACGGTGGAACGCCACACTCCTCCATCCTGACACGCTTCTCTAGCCTTCACATTCATACAGCGTGTCGTGCACCGTCGCTTCTAACAGAATAGGCAGAGACTGTGGACCGCCACACTCTTCCATCCTGACACGCTTCTCTAGCCTTCACATTCATACACCTATCATGCACTGTCGCTTCTAACACAAAAGTCAGAGACAGTGGACCGCCACACTCTTCCATCCTGACACGCTTCTCTAGCCTTCACATTCATACAACGTTAATTAGTTTTTTTTTGAAATGGTGATAAACGTCCAGTAGCTGGATCGATACTGTTTTGCTTTTACAATGCCGTTCTGAAGCTTATATAAGATTGTATTTTAAACCTTTACTAAACTCCTATGGCTTCGAATAAATCAATAGTATGTATTATCAGCACGTGATTATTATTAGAAGAATGTGTGTGTCATTGTGATACCAGTGTGTTTACAATTTCTCAAACAGCGATGTTAAACTCCATATTAAATAATTAATACAAATGAACACGTCTGTTTTATACTAGTTTTATTATATTATATGGAAATGACACGTCTGTCCTTGCTAAGGCACTATCAAATGTAGCGAGAATCAAACTGTTTATATACCCGAGCAAATAGAGCAGAATAAGGTGATTGGAGTGGCTTCATACATTGTTAACTGGAATTAAGGGGCAAGAGCATATTCCATAATATAAAACTCCATATTAAATAATTAATACGAATGAAAACGTCTGTTTTATACTAGTTTTATTATATTCTACGGGAATGACATGTCTGTTCTTGCTAAGGTATTAATCTCATCAACTTTAAGCACCCTGCTAGGGCATTATTTGATCTACCTTTAGCACCCTGCTAGGGCATTATTTGATCTATCTTTAGAACCTTGCTAGGGCATTATCTTTAGCACCTTGCTAGTACATTATTTGATCTACCTTTAGCACCCTGCTAGGGCATTATTTGATCTACCTTTAGCACCCTGCTAGGGCATTATTTGATCTATCTTTAGAACCTTGCTAGGGCATTATCTTTAGCACCTTGCTAGTACATTTTTTGATCTACCTTTAGCACCCTGCTAGGGCATTATTTGATCTACCTTTAGCACCCTGCTAGGGCATTATTTGATCTGCCTTTAGCACCCTGTTAGGGCATTATTTGATCTACCTTTAGCACCCTGCTAGGGCATTATTTGATCTACCTTTAGCACCCTGCTAGGGCATTATTTGATCTATCTTTAGAACCTTGCTAGGGCATTATTTTTAGCACCTTGCTAGGGCATTATTTGATCTACCTTCAGGACACTGCTAGGGCATTATTTGATCTATCTTTAGCACCCTGCTAGGGCATTATTTGATCTACCTTTAGCACCCTGCTAGGGTATTATTTAATCTACCTTTAGCACCCTGCTAGGGCATTATTTGATTTACCTTTAGCACCTTGCTAGGGCATTATTTGATCTACCTTCAGGACACTGCTAGGGCATTATTTGATCTATCTTTAGCACCCTGCTAGGGCATTATTTGATCTACCTTTAGCACCCTGCTAGGGTATTATTTAATCTACCTTTAGCACCCTGCTAGGGCATTATTTGATTTACCTTTAGCACCCTGCTAGGGCATTATTTGATCTATCTTTAGAACCTTGCTAGGGCATTATTTTTAGCACCTTGCTAGGGCATTATTTGATCTACCTTTAGCACCCTGCTAGGGCATTATTTGATCTACCTTCAGCACCCTGCTAGGGCATTATTTTATCTACCCTTAGCACCCTGCTAGGGGATTATTTGATCTACCTTTAGCACCCTGCTAGGGCATTATTTGATCTACCTTTAGCACCCTGCTAGGGCATTATTTGATCTACCCTTAGCACCCTGCTAGGGCATTATTTGATCTACCTTTAGCACCCTGCTAGGGCATTATTCGATCTACCCTTAGCACCCTGCTAGGGCATTATTTGATCTACCTTAGGCACCCTGCTAGGGCATTATTTGATCTACCTTTAGCACCCTGCTAGGGCATTATTTGATCTACCCTTAGCACCCTGCTAGGGCATTATTTGATCTACCTTTAGCACCCTGCTAGGGCATTATTCGATCTACCCTTAGCACCCTGCTAGGGCATTATTTGATCTACCCTTAGCACCTTGCTAGGGCATTATTTGATCTACGTTTGTTGTTGTTGTGTTATGAAATAATCCCTTTCAATCGGCTTAATAATAGCTTCTGAATCGCGGGACGCTGTTTGCAATATCTATCTAATGTGAATATGTATCAAATCCATGTACCATGTAATAGAGTGTCAAATGCAATAAAAACCAGCAAAAGATGGCCCTTGGAGTAATTGAAACATTCATGGCCCTTGGAGTAATTGATTTTACAAAACGGCGCACTTAAAATACAAAAACTAACTAACTAACCATCACGCCGTCTCCCCGAAGGGGTAGGCAGAAAGAATGGACTGCCACACTTTTCTTTCCTGACATATTTCTCTCGCTTCCTCAACATTTCATACATCGTGTCATGCACGCGCGTCGATTTCTCTGACTCCTCACATGGCCGACATTCAATATTTGATTTATTTGATCATGCCACGTCTTCCTCTATTTCTGGTTCCATTTACATCATTATTATTTAATTTTTACTATTCTTTTTTCATTCATTCTTTCCATATGTCCAAACCATCTTAATGATACTTTCATTATTTTGTTCATGACACCATCATTCGCACCGCATTCACTTCTTATATTTTCATTCGACACTATCATACACAGAATATCCACACATTCGTCTAAGAGATCTCATTTCTACTGCATTTATTCTACTTTCATCCTTCTTTTGCCAGTTCCATGCTTCGCTTCCATACATAAGGGTCGGTAGAAGAACACCATTGTACACTGCCATTCTAGCTTTTTTGGATAGGTTTTTGTTTGCGATGCCAACTTTAAGTGCACCATTCACTCTGTTGCCTGCCCCAACCCTTCTTTCAATATCCCTCTCCACTGTAAACATACTTCCTAAATAAACAAATTGATCTACTTGTTTCTGATTTTTACCGTTTACACTAATGTTGCAGACTGTCTTGTTTCCTTCTTTTTCGAAAATCATTACCTTGGACTTATTCACATTCATCATCAAATCGTATCGCTTGCATACCTCATACATACTAGACACCAGGGCTTGTAGTTCATGCTCGTTGTGTGCAATAGCACAGCATCATCCGCATACAACAAACAGCTTACTGACACACCGTTCATTTTTGCACCTGCTTCCAACCCTTTCAGCTCTTTCATACATCTCTTAGACGAATGTGTGAAAAAAATTATGTATAATAGAGTGTCGAATGAAAATATAATATGAAAAAAATAATGAAAGGAGCATAAGGTTTGGACACATGTAAAAAATGAGTGAAGAAAGGATGGTAAAAAAAGTGTATGTTTACAATGTAAATGGAACTTGAAATAGAATAGGAAGACCGAGGAAAACGTGGGATGAACAAATAAATCAAATTAATATTAAATGTCGACCACGTGAGTGCGTGCATGACACGATAAACGAGAAAATAAGATGTTTCCTAAGAAACGGCGTGATGGATACATTGTTTGTTTGTTAACGTATAAAATAGTTTTTGCATCACGTACATCGGATTGTGTTTACAATGTCGCTTGTTTGTTGCACACCGAACGTATAACGTTACTCTCGAGACCTTGGCACGGGTAATCTGACACGCGGTTGGCTCACGTGTATACTGCAGTTATAAAAATAATCTATTTGGCTTCCGGACACATGAGCTTTGTCAAAAATCCAAAATTTGATCAAATTGTCGCCTGTCGGACAATGTAGAGTCAGACACATACCGACAACAAGCCAATCTTAATTGTATCAACTGAACAAACAAACAAACAAACAAACAAACAATCAAAACTTCATGCCGTTTCTCTGCAGGGATAGACAGAGATAATGGACACACCTCTCTAGATTTCTCCACGTTCATACAGCGAGTCATATACGCACACGTCGATTCTTCCGACTTTTAACACGACTTTAAAGAGCTGAAAGGGTTGGATGCAGGTGCCAAAATGAGCGGAGTGTCAGTAAGCTGTCTCTTGTATGCGGATGACGCTGTCCTACTTGCAGACAACGAGCATGAACTACAAGTCCTGGTGAATATTATGTATGAGGTATGCATGCGAAATGATCTGATGATGAATGTGAATAAGTCCAAGGTAATGATTTTTGAAAGAGAAGAAATCATGACAGTCTGCAACATAAGCGTGAATGGTGAAAATTTGGAGCAAGTAGATGAGTTCGTGTATTTGGGTAGTATGTTAACAGTGGAGAGGAATATTGAAAGAAGGGTTAGGGCAGGCAACAAAGTGAATGGTGCACTTAAAGTTGGCATCGCAAACAAGCTAAAATGGCAGTGCACAATGGTGTTCTTGTACCGAATCATATGTATGGAAGCGAATCATGAAACTGGCAAAAGAAGGATGAAAGTAGAATAAATGCGGTAGAATTGAGATCTCTTAGACGAATGTGTGGATACTCTGTGTATGATAGAGTGTCGAATGAAAATTTAACAAGTGAATGCGGTGCGAATGATGGTGTCATGAACAAAATAATGAAAGGATCATTAGGATGGTTTGGACATATGGAAAGAATGATGAAGAAGGTATATGTAAACGATGTGAACGGAGCTAGAAATAGAGGAAAGCCTAGGAAAACGTGACACGATCAAATAAATCAAATATGAAATGTCGGTCACGTGAAGGGTTGGAGAAATCGACGTGCGTGCATTACACGATGTATGAATGTTATGGAAGCAAATTGAGAAATATGTCAGGAAAGAAAAGTGTGGTAGTCCATTCTTTCTGCCTATCCCTTCAGAGAGACGGCGTGATGGTTAGTCAGTTAGTTTTTGAATTTATCCATTTTTGATATTCGTCCTTTTTGATATTCGTCCTATTTGATATTCGACCTTTTGATATTCGTCCTTTTTGATATTCGTACTTTTTCATATTCGTACTTTTGATATTCGTACTTTTGATATTCACACTTTTGATATTCGTCCTTTTTGATATCCGTCCTTTTTAATATTCTCCTTTTCGATATTCGTCCTTTTTGATATTCGTCCTTTTTGATATTCGTACTTGTTGAAATTCGTCCTTTTTGATATTCATCATTTTCGATATTCGTCACTTTTGATATTCGTCATTATTAATATTCCTTCGGGTAGACGGCGTGATGGTTAGTTAGTTTTTAGTTACTAATCATACAAAGATATCCACACATTCGTCTAAGATATCCAATTTATACTGCATTTATTCTAGCTTCATCCTTCTTCTACCAGTTGAACGCTTCACTTCCACACATCAAAGTCGGTACAAGAACACCATTGTGCATCTGCCATCTTAGCTTGTTTGCGATGACAACTTTAAGTGCACCATTCACTGTTGCCTGCCCCAACCCTTCTTTCAATATCCAGTTCTTGTAGTGAATTCATATTTTTTGGTTTTGGAAATTCTAGGCGACAAAGGGCATGTTGGGACACTGTCAGGGGTGGACTGGCAAGGCTTCTTCCGGCCCTGCTCGCCCTGTGGGCTCGTCTACCGGCCATTCTCCAGTTCGTTTCAGGTAATCAGTAGAATAAGGCTAGAGAAGCGTGTCAGGATGGAAGAGTGTGGCGGTCCACCGTCTCTGCCTATTGTGTTAGAAGCGTAAGTGCACGACACGCTGTATGAATGCGAAGGCTAGAGAAGCGTGTCAGGATGGAAGAGTGTGGCGGTTCACCGTCTCTGCCTATTGTGTTAGAAGCGTAAGTGCACGACACGCTGTATGAATGCGAAGGCTAGAGAAGCGTGTCAGGATGGAAGAGTGTGGCGGTCCACCGTCTCTGCCTATAGTGTTAGAAGCTACAGTGCACGACACGCTGTATGAATGTGAAGGCTAGAGGAGCGTGTCAGGATGGAAGAGTGTGGCGGTCCACCGCCTCTGCCTATTGTGTTAGAAGCGCCAGTGCACGACACGCTGTATGAATGTGAAGGCTAGAGAAGCGTGTCAGGATGGAAGGGTGTGGCGGTCCACCGTCTCTGCCTATTGTGTTAAAAGCGACAGTCCATGGTATGCTGTATGAATGTGAAGGCTAGAGTAGCGTGTCTGGATGAATCAATGTGAAGTTCGAAAGCTATCTCTGGGTCATTGGATATTATTTCTCGTTGCCCATATCCAACCTTCGTTTTTTTCCAGTACGGGCTATCACCAACTCTTCATCAGCTGGAGAGAACATCGATCCTGGTTCTGGAGACGGAGAGGGAAGAGTGGTATGTGAGATGCTGCATTCCCCACCTCCTGATCTCTGGGAATTTGACGTCATCTTCATTCATGGCCTACACGGTAAGATAAAATATGCCAGATAACATTTAAAAAATCTGGTATGTCTCGTAGAAGAAGTTGATGGTCCATTGAATCTGCCCGCTTCGTTTTAGAAACGGGAATTATGGGTGCAAAAGACGCTGTATGAATGTGAAAGCTAGAGAAGCGTGTCAGGAAGAAAGAGCATGGCTGTCAAACGTGTCTGTCTATTGTGTTAGAAGCGACAGTGCATGACACGCTGTATGAATTTAAAAGCTAGAGAAGCGTGTCAGGATTGAAGAGTGTGGCGGTCCACCGTCCCTGCCTATTGTGTTAGAAGCGACAGTGCATGACACGCTGTATGAATGTGAAGGCTAGAGAAGAATGTCAGGATGGAAGAGTATGGCTGTCCACCGTTTCTGCGTATTGTGCTAGAATCGGGAACAGTACACGGCACGCTGTATGGATGTGAAGACAAGAGAAGCGTGTCAGGATGGAAGAATGTGGCGGTCCACCGTTTCTGCCTATTGTGTTAGAAGCGACAGTGCACGACACGCTGTATGAATGTGAAGCTAAGAGAAGCGTGTCAGGATTGAAGAGTGTGGCGGTCCACCGTCTCTGCCTATTGTGTTATACGTGTGAACAGTGCAAGACATGCTGTATGAATACTTGAAAATGATATCTGGATTGAAAAGTTTGATAGTCCATTGGCTTTTGCTACCCTGTTTTACAAGCTGCACGACACGCTTTATGAATGTAGAATTATCTTCCATCATCTTTGCCTTTATACTTTAAATTATTTTTAGGTTCCACCGTGAAAACCTGGCGACAGGGTGACTGGCATTCGAAATACAGAGAAGTCCAGAAAATACCATTGAGAAAGGCTAATCACTGCTCCTCCAGCTGCCAATTCCACGTGTCAGTGCCTTCTCCGCGTGTAACGGACGTTCCGAATTCAAACAGTCCCGACAACGACCCTATTTCTTCAGGCGAAAGCGACGGATACAATTCAGATGAAGACATATTATTTTTTACCGCAGAAAGAACAAAGGAATACTCGCTCGGCGTCGAATTCGATTGTTGTATTGAAAATACCCCATTATCGCAATCGGGCAATCACTGTACTCGAGATAATGCAGAGATTTGTGCCGTTCCTACATTATCTGATAGCGAGACCACGCCCACTTGTGCCGATAGTGACAGCGATAAGGCTGCTAGATTTGATTTTTTAAATTTGGAACAGGTCCCGAAAGTGTCCCCTGCGGCACTCCAGGGGAATATTTCACATTGCATGAAGCGGAGATACAGCCATGAAACGCCATCTGAAGACGTGGATTACGCCAGCGAAACTGATATAAAATTACGCAAAATGAATGATGATATTACTTTAGAAGAAGGCATGGATACCAAAGATGATTTTAAGTATTTTGAAGAGTTTAAATTTGATGAATACACAATCGATGAAGACGAAGCGGATAAAAGCGATATTTTAGATTTATTGAAGCAATTCCATTATTTAAATGAAGAAACGAAGGCTTCTAAAGATGGAGCTGAAGTATTAGACAGCAAAGAGGTGTTGGATCGAGATGAGGGGTTATTGGATGGTTCAGTCCACAGCTGCAAAGACAGCGGCGATGGAGTAGAGAAGAGCAGTAATGTTGAGGAGCTGCTGTCGAGCTGTTGGCCTAGAGACTGGATCCCGCTGGACTATCCTGGTGCGAGGGTCATGTCTTTGACGTATACCACGGACCAGCATCTTTGGAGACCTATATGGATCAAGCCGTATAGCAGGTATTGTTGAACAATTCTTCTTCTTTTTTGCTGTAGACCAATGTGGTCCAGAGTGTTGCTAACTAACCAACTAACTAACCATCACGCCATTTCCCCGGAGGGGTAGGCAGAGATGATGGATCGCCACAATGCTCCGTCTTGGCATACCTCTCGGGCTTCCTCTACATTCATACATCGTACCATGCACACACGTCGATTCTTCCGACTTCAAATTTGACCGCCTTTTAGTAATCAAATAATTTGGTCATGCCATGTTTTCCTCGGTCGTCCTCGGCTTCTTTTTCCACTCACGCTGCTACTTGTGTATAACTTTTAAACCATTCTTCTCTCATACATTCGTTCTATATGTCCAAACCATCTCAGGTATCCTTTTTTAATTTTATCCATGATGCAGTCATCTGCCTTACATTTCTCTCTTATTTCATCATTCGGTATTCTATCATACAACGTTTTCCCGCACATTAGTGATCTCATTTCTACAGCGTTTATCCTGCTTTTATCCTTATTTTGCCAGCTCCAAGATTCACTTCAATACATAAGCGTCGGGACTAGAACTCCATTGTGCACTGTCATCTTTTGCTTCAGTGGATATATTTCTATTTGCGGTAATGACTTTGATTGCACCATTTATTTTGTTTCCATCTCCAACCCTTCTTCCGATATCTTTCTCAATTTTTTTCTGTCTCATGTAAACATCCTTCCCAGGTAAACAAATTGGGTAACTTGCTCTAATTTCTCACCGTTGTCACTTATGTCCCAATCCGTCATACATTCTTCCTTTTCAAATAGCATCACTTTAGACTTTGACACGTTCATCACAAGGTCATACTTGTTGCATACTTGGTACATTCTTGACACTAGGACTTGTAGTTCTTTCATAAGTTATATTATTCCTCAACATTCATACATTGTATCATGCACGTACGTCGATTTCTCTGACTTCTCTCGTGGTCGATATTCAATATTTGATTTATTTGACCGTGCCATGTTTTCTTCTGTCTTCCTCTATTTCTAGTTCCATTTACATCTTTAACATTTAAATTTTTTACCATTCATTCATCGTTTAAACATAAAACTCATTTCATTTAAATATTATGCGTTAATGGCATAAAAATACAAGTTGAATATTAGGTGCAAAGTCAAATCTCTGTATAACCCTTCTTCTTTGCTTCCAGGAGTTCTCTGCGTCAGAGATCTGAGGATATGATACGCCAGTTAGATGCCCTCGGAGCCGGCAGCAAGCCGATCATATGGGTAGGCCACTCCAAGGGAGGCCTCTTCATCAAGGAAATGTTTGCTGACGGTAAGCAAAACAGAAGTTCTTAAAATAGAGTCTCATCTAACCCACTGCATTCCAATTGCAATGGAGCAATGTCCACTCTTGATTCTACGAAGTATTCTGCCTCCTTATCGTCGGACCATTGCTCTTGTGCTCCTGGTATAATGTGTCATCTATTCCACTGCATTCCTCTCGGGCAGAGATGGACATCTTTCATACGAATGGAGCAATGTCCACTCTTGATTCTACGGAGTATTCTGCCTCCTTAACGTCGGACCATTGCTCTTGTGCTCCTGGTATAATGTGTCATCTATCCCACTGCATTCCTCTCGGGCAGAGATGGACATCTTTCATACGAATGGAGCAATGTCCACTCTTGATTCTACGGAGTATTCTGCCTCCCTAACGTCGGACCATTGCTCTTGTGCTCCTGGTATAATGTGTCATCTATCCCACTGCATTCCTCTCGGGCAGAGATGGACATCTTTCATACGAATGGAGCAATGTCCGCTCTTGATTCTACGGAGTATTCTAAACGTCGGATCAAACCGAAGTGTTATTTTTAGGCTATGAGACATGGAGCAGAGGAGACTTGGATTCTGCCTGCGCACGGATCTACCTCAGCAGCAGAGCGTTGGTCTTCTACTCGGTGCCTCACCGCGGATCCCCTCTTGCCAACATCACCCTTCCTCCTCTTCTTCGTGTGTCTTCGGAACTAGAAGAGATACAACATGGTATGTAAAAGAAAATCTCTGTCTTTAGGGATACGTTGAAATAATAGAGAAGTTTATTGACTCTTGTGATGCTAGAGCAGAGGTTCCCAAACTTTTTTGTCCCGTAGACCCCTTGCCGATTTCTTCTATTTTGGGTAAACCCCCTGCTTTCTTAATATTGATTTTTTTACAAATTCATCAATGGTGTTCTTTTACCGACCCTTATGTATGGAAGCGAAGCATGGAACTGGCAAAAGAAGGATGAAAGTAGAATAAATGCAGTAGAAATGAGATCTCTTAGACGAATGTGTGTATACTCTGTGTATGATAGAGTGTCGAATGAAAACATAAGAAGTGAATGCGGTGCGAATGATGGTGTCATGAACAATATAATGAAAGGATCATTAAGATGGTTTGGACATATGGAATGAATGAATGAACCAGAAATAGAGGAAGACCGAGGAAACCGTGGCACGATCAAATAAATCGAATGTTGAGGAAGCGAATTGAAAAATATGTCAGGAAGGAAAAGTGTGGAGGCCCATTCTTTCTGCCTACCCCTTCGGAGAGACGGCGTGATGGTTATTTACTTAGTTGAGAACAGTATGATGGTTCATCGTCTCTGCCTATCCCTCCAGGGATACATAAGTGATGGTTAGTTAGTTTTTCAGTTGATATATATAATTTTCTTCATGTTTCAGAGAGCGACTTCGTCCTAAATCTTCACGATAGATTTCTTAGGGCCGTGAACGAAGGCCACGTCCGTCCCGTCATCCAATCCTATTCGGAGACCAGGAGAACCCTCATGGGAGCCTTCTACCTTCGGATAGTCTCACTACAATCAGCAGGTGTGTAGCAAACATTCTTCTCTAGTCTTATCATTCATACAGCGTGTCGTGCACTGTCGCTTCTAACACTATAGGCAGAGACGGTGGACCGCCACACTCTTCCATCCAGACACGCTTCTCTAGCCTTCACATTCATACAGCGTATCGTGCACTGTCGCTTCTAACACAATAGGCAGAGACGATGGACCGCCACACTCTTCCATCCTGACACGCTTCTCTAGCCTTCACATTCATACAGCGTATCGTGCACTGTGGCTTCTAACACAATAGGCAGAGACGGTGGACCGCCACACTCTTCCATCCAGACACGCTTCTCTAGCCTTCACATTCATACAGCGTATCGTGCACTGTCGCTTCTAACACAATAGGCAGAGACGATGGACCGCCACACTCTTCCATCCTGACACGCTTCTCTAGCCTTCACTTTCATACAGCGTGTAGTGCACTGTCGCTTCAAACACAATAGGCAGAGACGGTGGATGACACACTCTTCCATCCTGACACGCTTCTCTAGCCTTCACATTCTACAGCGTGTCGTGCACTGTCGCTTCTAATATAATAGCCAGAGACGGTGGACCGCCACACTTTTCCATCCTGACACGCTTCTCTAGCCTTCACATTCATACAGCGTGTCGTGCACTGTCGCTTCTAGTATAATAGCCAGAGACAATGGACCGCCGCACTCTTCCATCCTGACACGCTTCTGTAACCTTTTGTTTATTTTATTTTCAGATCCGGGTATCGGAAGCATGTACGGAGTGTCGTTGGACCATCGTGAGATCTGCAAGCCTACTTCTAGGGAGTGCTTCCTGTATCGTGAGCTCCTCAGCGTTATCAACGATATCCTCAACTCTTGCAAGGATTTGTGACATATCCTCGAACTTCTGATCTTCAAGAGTCGAATCGTATCATTTCTAGGCAGCTTCCAACACATACCATCAGCTTAACAATCTTCGGCAGCTCTTCACAGTGTTCCATCGTCACTTCATCTCTGATATCCGTTTTTATTAATTACAAATAGCCTTGATTTACGGTTTATTTACAAAGGATGGGAGGGTGGAGAAGGATATTGAAAGAAGGGTTGGGGCAGGCAACAGAGTGAATGGTGCACTTCAAGTTGTCATCGCAAACAAAAGCCTATCCAAAAAAGCCAAGATGGCAGTGCACAATGGTGTTCTTGTGCCGACCCTTATGTATGGAAGTGAAGCATGGAACTGGCGAAAGAAGGATGAAAGTAGAATAAATGCAGTAGAAATGAGATCTCTAAGACGAATGTGTGCCAAATCTGTATATGATAGAGTGACAAATGCAAGTATAAGAAGTGAATGTGGTGCGAATGAAAGTGTTATGAACAAAATAAGGAAAGGGTCATTAAGATGGTTTGGACACATGGAAAGAATGAGTGAAGACAGAATGGTAAAGAAGGTATATATAAACGGCGTGAACGGAGCTAGAAATAGAGGAAGGCCGAGGAAAACTTGGCACGATCAAATCAATCAAATATTGAATGTCGGTCACGTGAGGAGTCGGAGAAATCGACGTGCGTGCATGACAAGATGTATGAATGTAGAGGAAGCGCGAGAAGTGTGACAGGACAGAACAGTGTGGCGTTGCATTCTTTCTGCCTACCCCTCCGGAGAGACGGCGTGATGGTTAGTTAGTTAGTTTTTTTATTTATTTACCGTTTTATAAAGGTGTTTTTTTTAGAGGTATACAATACATATTCAAAATGAAAAAAAAAACACATTTAAGTAATGTTAATGTCTATGATATTGGCTTTATTTAATAGATAATTTTATGCCATTTTTGTTTAAACATGATTTCGGGCATATGAGCGCCACGGCTAGCTCCAATGAAGCGCAATCGTGAAGTCCAATTTTCGACAATCGTCGTCTTTGTGGATGCGTATTATCCACTAGAGTGTACGTGGTGCGACAACGATCCACGGTCTTCCGAATAACTTGCTCGGATGGACGATTACGTCGACCGTAAAATGGACGTAGTGCACGATAAGTTTAGCGAATCGAACCGTGATTTTCAAAATAAATTTGCGCAACTTGCAAGCGCTGTTCTAACGTCAGTCTATTCATGGTAAAATGGCAACATGTATTGACTACAAATCAACTAAAAACTGTTAAATAGACAGTCTGTAGAAACAATGATGCTAGTTTAAAAATCAAACCTCTAAAAAAACGGTGAATACTGATGAGATGTAGATGGAACAAGAAATGAAGGTCTTCTGGAGCATTCAATTCATGGGATTTTCGGCCATACATACAATTTTAATTTAAATATTTTTGCTTATTTTTAGGATGCCACTTATGCCTTTAATGTGATAGTTTCCCGTTGCTTTTCACATTATTTATATATTGTTTAAATTCCGCGTTGTTTATTATATTAATTGATGTAGACCGAGGAAAACGTGGCATGATCAAATCAATCGAATATCAAATGTCGGAGACTGATGGACGCGCATGTATTCCTACTGGCATCTCCATTAGTATTAGACTCCACGCAATCGTTTGATCTCTTGTATATCAGTAGCATCTATTCTTGCCCTTTCAGTTCATGTCATTATAGCTGTCCTTGTCTATCCCGGAGCAAGTCGCTCAACCAATCCGTCCAGGGTATGATTCCAATATACCCATTTCCGGAATAACCTCAGATAGTTTGTTGTACTAAGGTTCATCTATCATATTGTAATGTGACTATTAAGGTTCATCTATCATATTGTAATACGACTTTTAAGGTTCATCTATCATATTGTAATATGACTTTTGAGGTTCGTCTATCATATTGTAATAGGACCTTTAAGGTTCATCCATCATATTGACGACCTTCGTTGCCGAGTGGTTAATGCATTGACGGCCTCCCCGAAGGTTCCGGCTTCCATTTCCGGCGAGGGCAGTGTGATTGTCGCACTGACTTTGGTCTGGTGTAGAATTCACGTGACAATAAAATAGCGATAGATTAGCTACCTATCACATGTCACGAGAATCACTATGATAGCTATAATACCCTTTACATCGATTTGGCTCATGCTGTCATGATGTAAAGAGCGATTCAACCAAATAATAATCTTAATCATAATATTCTATTATAATATGACTTTTGAGGTTCATCTATCATATTGTAATGTGACTTTCAAGGTTCATCTATCATATTGTAACATATTACACCTTAAAAGGTCACCATATACACCCTTAAAAGTCATAATTCTTAAGGTTCATCTATCATATTGTAATATGACATTTAAGGTTCATCATCTAACTTTTAAGGTTCATCTATCACATTATAATGGTAAATACAGGAATTGAGTAGGTACGGGTTTCCCAAACTCCTTCATAAATAGTCAACCATTGGTATGTCAGAACAGATCATTAATTGATTTAACACAATCAGGATTATTTGTTAAATTACACATTAATGCAGCGTGATATTAAAAGGTTGGCAAGCGACAGGAGAGTGATGATGTCACGGGATATTTAAAATGTGAATGAGTCTGTGGGTACTATAGCTACATTGCTTGGACATTACATTGTGGAAAATAGTTTGGGAAACCCTGGAGTAGATTAACGCAGTGGAAAGAGTGTAATTAAAAGTGTATAAATTCATAACTGTGCCATTGATATTTTAATGTTCTGACATTCTACACATCACATAATTTCATCAGATGGTAGGCAGATGTGTCTGGTATACCACCGCTTCTGCCTATTGTGTTAGAAGCGACAGTGCATGTTTGCCGTATGGATGTGAAGGCTAGAGAAGCGTGTCAGGATGGAAGAGTGTGGCGGTCCACCGTCTCTGCCTATTGTGTTAGTAGCGACAGTGCACGACACGCTGTATGAATGTGAAGGCTAGAGAAGCGTGTCAGGATGGAAGAGTGTGGCGGTCCACCGTCTCTGCCTATTGTGTTGGAAGCGACAGTGCACGACACGCTGTATGAATGTGAAGGCTAGAGAAGTGTCAGGATGGAAGAGTGTGGCGGTCCACCGTCTCTGCCTATTGTGTTAGAAGCGACAGTGCACGACACGCTGTATGAACGTGAAGGCTAGAGAAGTCCATTCCATCTGCCTATGTGATTATTTGGTATAACGAATTGTTGAAGATGTATTGTTAATATTATTGTTGTTTGTATAGTTTATTACATATTTATATTGTTTGATATTGTTTAAATTTTAATAGGTTTTAAAATCATATTTAGCAAAAGATCTAATGGAAACTGATATTGAAATATGAAGAATTTCATTCCTGTAGGTGTCCAATCTTCTAACAACAACAAACCTCTTCACCGTCTCCTGGAGGGGTAGGCAGAGAGAATGGACTGGCAAACTACTCTGAATGACGATATTCACAGAGACTCTTGAAGAAACTGAATGTCCAGGAAATAACCGCATTGAAAATAAATAGAAGATTTAATAAACAATTGATTAAGTTTAGATGATCAATGATTAATTGTTTAAAACTGGATGATCAAAGATCATTTGATTCACATTGGATGATCAATGATCAATTGATTAAGATTGGATGATCATTGATCAATTGTTTAAGGTTGGATGGTCAATGATCATTTAATTAAGATTGGATGGTCAATTATCATTTGATTAAGGTTGGATGGTCAATGATCATTTGATTAAGGTTGGATGATCAATGATCAATTGATTAAGATTGGATGATCAATGATCAATTGATTAAGGTTGGATGGTCAATGATCATTTAATTAAGATTGGATGGTCAATTATCATTTGATTAAGGTTGGATGGTCAATGATCATTTGATTAAGGTTGGATGATCATTGATCATTTGATTAAGATTTTATGATCAATTATCATTTATGAAGATCGGATTTTTAATGATCATTTGATTAAGATTGGATGATCAATGTTCATTTGATTAAGATTGGATGATCAATGATCAATTGATTAAGGTTGGATGGTCAATGATCATTTAATTAAGATTGGATGGTCAATTATCATTTGATTAAGGTTGGATGGTCAATGATCATTTGATTAAGGTTGGATGATCAATGATCAATTGATTAAGATTAGATTATTAATGATTAATTGATTAAGATTAGATGATCATTTATCATTTGATTAAGATTGGATGATCAATTATCATTTGATTAAGATTGGATGATCATTGACAATTGTTTAAGATTGGATGATCAAGGATCAGTTGATGCACATTGGATGATAATGATCATTTGGTGCACATTGGATGATCAATGATCAATTGATTGAGATGGAAGATCAATGATAATTTGTTTTAGATTGGATGATCAATGATCATTTGATTAATATTGGATGATAAATGATCATTTGATTTAGATTGGATGATCAGTTATCATTTAAGAAGATTGGATGATCAACGATCATTTGATTAAGATTGGATGATCAATGATTGACATGGTAAAATTAATCAAATTTGCAGTCAATTCTCTCTGCCTACCCTCGCGGTGTAATGGCCTGATTTGTTGTTTTAAAATAACTACTCAGTGACAATGTCACATATAACAACTTCCATTTTCTGATATAAATATATTGTTTGTTATGTCCGGGGACCAATAAATTATTTTCATTATCAAATGTTATTTTAAGTTTTTTTTTAACCCGTTGATTTCATGATGGTGGAACTCCTGGCTGGCTGCAAACACGGTCTTATTGTACCTTCTCTTTGCACTGAAAATGTTGTTCTCCCAACTGGTAGAGTCCAGTGTGGCTCGGTGATATGGAGTCCCCACGAGGAGAGATACTCGCTCATGTTAGAGATATCTCTACACGAGGGAGTTTTGTAGCTATCCGTGGCTCTATCCCACTGCATTCCTCTTGGACATGCTGGGGACCAATAGTTTACAGATAAGAGAGGGATGGGTGCACACTTATCAGGAGGTTCTTTAAGAATTTCGTCATCTTGGAGGCTATCCATCTTTATGTTCCAGATGGTTATTTTATTAATTTATTTATTTTTATTTATTAATACATAATACACAAATGAGACATAACAAACGAAAAACATTTAGGCGACTCATTTGGACACAAAACGGTGTTACAAAGATAAGGTAAAACAACATAAGACCAATAAATCCTCGATAGCAGAAGGAATCCAAATATGTCGACGTCAGTGAGGCAGTACTCTTTCCAGAATTTGTAATCTTTTTTTATGAATGACACTGAAAATGTCCAAATCCGAGATGATTAGATTCAGTGTCCGAATGGCTCTTCCTACTGGCATCACCAAAGGCAGGTTGGTTGTCATTGGTGTCGGCGCTGTCGCAGATACAAAAAGACCTATTTGCTCCAGAACATAGGGGTTATCAATAGAACCACGAATCAGTTTGAAAAAATGCGTTGACAGTAATCCTTCCCTCCTCAGTTGGAGGGAGTTATACCCCAGCATACCCAAGAGAAATGCCGTTGGATAGATGGATAACACACCTATTGAGCAAGTCATGCGATTCACTTACCTAGGCATAGAGATCGGTAGCTACAGTGACCTATATGACGAAGGAACCATGACAGTCTGCAAAATGAGCATTAATGGTGAAAATCTGGAATAAGTGGACGAGTTTGTGTATTTAGGAAGTATGTTTACGGTGGAGAGGGATATTGAAAGAAGGGTCGGGGCAGGCAACAGAGTGAATGGTGCACTTAAAGTTGGCATCGCAAACAAGCAGCGCACAATGGTGTTTTTGTACCGATCCCTATGCATGAAACTGGCAAAAAAAGATGAAATAGAATGAATGCAGTAAAAATGAGATCTCTTAGACGAATGTGAGAAAATCTGTGTATGATAGTGTCAAATGAAAATATAAGAAGTGAATGCGGTGCGAATGATGGTGCTATGAACAAAATAATGATAGGATCATTAAGATGGTTTGGACATATGGAAAGAATGTGTGATGAAAGAATGGTGAAGCAGGTATATGTAAACAACATGAACCGAGCGAGAAATAGAGGAAGACCGAGGAAAACGTGGCACGATTAAATCAATCAAATATTAAATATTGGTCACGTGAGGAGTCGGAGAAATCGACGTGCGTGCATGACAAGATGTATGGATGTAGAGGAATCGAGAGACTTATGCCAGGACAGAACAGTGTGGCGTTCCATTCTTTATGCCTACCCCTCCGGGGAGACGGCGTGATGGTAAGTTAGTTAGTTAAATGCAGTAGAAATGGTATATCTTAGACAAATGTGTGTACTCTGTGTATGATAGAGTGTCAAATGCAAGCATAAGAAGTGAATGCGATTCGAATGAAAGTGTTATGAACAAAATAATGAAAGGGTCATTAAGATGGTTTGGACACATGGAAAGAATGGTAAAGAAAGCTATGTAAAATAATACTTTGACGGTTCATTCTTTCTGTCTACAACTTCAGTGAGACGGCGTGATGGTTAGTTAGTCTGAATTTTTGAATCATGATGTGGATGGCGGAAGTACTAGGAAATTGACGTTTTGCTTTTCAATTTAAAATTATTAAATCCGAGTATTCCAGTTTATCATGAAATGTGTAATTATTATACAGCAACGTAACGTGATTATATTTCAACATAGTGAGAGAAAAAGTATTATTTAAGCAATTAACGATTTTATATATGAAGGCATTAAAAACTAAAATGATTTGCTTACGTTTTCTACATTTATTTGAAAACGGAGCGAAGTTTGAAATTATTAGAATTAATAGGCGGAGACTAAAACATTTCCCAGCCATATCTGAACATAGATGAAATTGAGATGGCCCTGAGACAGCTGAAAAACAACAAGGCACCAGGAGAAGATGGAATCACCACAGAACTTCTAAAAGCCGGAGGACTCCCAATTCTATGCGCACTACAAAAAATGTTTAATTCCGTACTGCGTAAGGAATGCACACCGAAAGCGTGGAGCGAAAGTATCGTGGTCCTCTTTTTCAAAAAAGGAGACAAGACATTGTTAAAAAACTACAGGCCAATCTCACTCCTAAGCCACGTTTATAAGTTGTTCTCAAGGGTCATAACAAACCGTCTTTCCGCAGATTTGACGATTTTCAGCCTCCGGAGCAGGCTGGGTTCAGAGCAAACTTCAGCACCATAGACCACATCCATACAGTTAGGCAGATTATCCAGAAAACAGAAGAATATAATCGACCCCTATGCCTTGCCTTTGTGGACTATGAGAAGGCCTTCGACTCTGTCGAGACCTGGGCTGTTCTGGAGTCTCTGCAGCGAAACCAGATTGATTGGAATTACGTACAGGTGTTGAAATGCCTCTATAATAACGCCACAATGTCTGTTCAAATCCAAAACCAGAAGACCAAACCGATTGAGCTGCAACGGGGAGTCAGACAAGGGGATGTGATATCTCCGAAGCTGTTCACTTGTGCTTTGGAAGATATATTTAAAACTTTGGACTGGTCTGAACGTGGCCTCAACATAAATGGCGAATACATGTCTCACCTTCGTTTTGCGGATGACATTGTTATTCTGGCGGAATCTGCTGGGCATCTAGAAGGCATGCTAGATGAACTGAACACTGCATCAAGACGAGTGGGTCTCGGGATGAATTTGGACAAGACGAAAGTCATGTATAATGAACATATTATCCCGGGATCAGTAACCATCGATGGGTCGGCTCTCGAAGTGGTACAAGAATACCCATATCTTGGCCAAATCATACAATTAGGACGAAACAATTTCGAGAAAGAAGCCAACCGAAGAATTCAGTTGGGTTGGGCAGCCTTTGGGAAATTACGTCATGTTTTCACTTTCAAAATACCACAATGCCTCAAGACTAAAGTCTTCAACCAGTGCGTTTTGCCAGTCATAACATACGGAGCCGAGACGTGGACATTGACAAAAGGTCTAGTCTACAGATTCAAGGTTGCCCAGCGCGCCATGGAAAAAGCCATGCTTGGAATAACCTTGAGGGATAGATTTAGAAACGAATTTATTCGACAACAAACCAAGGTGACTGAGGTGGCTCTACGGATAGGCGGGCTGAAGTGGCGGTGGACTGGCCATATCTGTCGGAGAACCGACAGCCGATGGGGAAGACGGGTTCTGGAGTGGAGACCGCGTACAGGATTCCGTAAAGTTGGACGTCCCCCTGCCCGCTGGACCGACGATCTGAAGAGGATTGCTGGACATGGATGGATGGGAGCGGCAATGGATAGGGGGCGGTGGAGGGCTTTGGGAGAGGCCTACATTCAGCAGTGGATGACAGACGGCTGATGATGAAAACATTTCCGCCTATTAAATCCATATTCTTAAGATTACACATATAAAACTTCTAGTTTCTGTGGAATGATTAGAATTAATGGGCTGAGTCACATATATTTATGCTTACTTTTACGTTTAACGTTCTAGTCTATGGATTGTCTATGTATCGTCGAATGTCAAACGCGCTGTGTTTGTTTGCGTTTTAAATACGCTTATATGTTTGATTTTAAAACGATTATATTGAATATATATTGAAAGCTAATTTGAAATCGTTTTAAATTATGAATAAATATTATTGGCTGTGATTCGACGTTGTTAACCGTTATTTTTAGTTGATTTTTTGTGTATTAGTTTTCCGTTCTAACCTAAAAATGACGGGCGTGCTTTTCGAAGATATTTTCAATATCAAGGACATGGATCCGGAAGGCAAAAAGTTCGACAGGGCTAGCAGGCTGCATTGTGAGTCAGAATCCTTCAAGATGGACCTTATTCTGGACATCAACTCCTGGTTATATCCCATGGAACTTGGCGACAAATTTAGGTTAGTATCGCTTCCCTATCTTACCTCACTGACACGATTCTCTAGCCTTCACATTCATACAGCGTGTCGTGCACTGTCGCTTCTAACACAATAGGCAGAGACGATGGACCGCCACACTCTTCCATCCTGACACGCTTCTCTAGCCTTCACATTCATACAGCGTGTCATGCACTAGCTTCTAACACAATAGGCAGAGACGGTGGACCACCACACTCTTCCATCCTGACACGCTTCTCTAGCCTTCACATTCATACAGCGTGTCATGCACTAGCTTCTAACACAATAGGCAGAGACGGTGGACCGCCACACTCTTCCATCCTGACACGCTTCTCTAGCCTTCACATTCATACAGTGTGTCGTGCACTGTCGCTTCTAACACAACAGGCAGAGACGGTGGACCGCCACACTCTTCCATCCTGACACGCTTCTCTAGCCTTCACATTCATACAGCGTGTCATGCACTGTCGCTTCTAACACAACAGGCAGAGACGACGGATCGCCACACTCTTCCATCCTGACACGCTTCTCTAGCCTTCACATTCATACAGCGTGTCATGCACTGTCGCTTCTAACACAATAGGCAGAGACGATGGACCACCACACTCTTCTATCATGACACGCTTCTCTATCCTTCACATTCATACAGCGTGTCTTGCACTGTCACTTCTAACACAATAGGCAGAGACGATGGACCGCCACACTCTTCCATCCTGACACGCTTCTCTAGCCTTCACATTCATACAGCGTGTCATGCACTGTCGCTTCTAACACAATAGGCAGAGACGGTGGACCGCCACACTCTTCCATCCTGACACGCTTCTCTAGCCTTCACATTCATACAGCGCGTCCTGCACTGTCGCTTCTAACACAATAGGCAGAGACGGTGGACCGCCACACTCTTCCATCCTGACACACTCCTCTAGCCTTCACATTCATACAGCGTGTCGTGCACTGTCGCTTCTAACACAATAGGCAGAGATGGTGGACCGCCACACTCTTCCATCCTGACACGCTTCTCTAGCCTTCACATTCATACAGCGTGTCGTGCACTGTCGCTACTAACACAATAGGCAGAGACGGTGGACCGCCACACTCTTCCATCCTGACACACTCCTCTAGCCTTCACATTCATACAGCGTGTCGTGCACTGTCGCTTCTAACACAATAGGCAGAGACGGTGGAGCGCCACACTCGTACAGCGTTATGAACATGTGTTTGTTGTAGACTTGTGCTGGCCACGACCTTACGAGAGGACGGATATCCCGACGGGGGCGAGTGGAACCCCGAAGACAAGGAGGCGACCCGCCAAGAAAGCTTTGAATACGTTATGTATGGGAAGATCTATAGGTGAGACATTTAACTAACTAACTGACCATCACGCCATTTCCCCAGAGCGCCATTTCCACAGCCATACTGCTCTATCCTGACACACCTCTCTAGCTTCCTCTACATTCAAGCATTGTAACATGCACGCTAATTGATTTTTCCCACTTCGAATGTGGCCGCCTTTCAGTATTTGATTAATTTGGTCATGCCGTGCTTTCCTTGGTATTCCGAGACTTCTCTTTCCACTCACACTGTTGCTTGCATACAACATTTTAACCGTTCTAGGCTCATCCATTCGTTCCATATGTCCAAACCATCTCAGGGATCCTTTTTTAATTTTATCCATAATGCAGTCATCTGCCTTACATTTCTTTCTTATTTCATCATTCGGTATTCTATCATACAACGTTTTCCCGCACATTCTTCTTAGTGATCTCATTTCTACGGCGTTTATCCTGCTTTCATCCTTCTTTTGCCACCTCCAAGCTTCACTTCCATACATGAGGGTTGGCACTAGAACTCCATTGTGTACTGCCATCTTTGCTTCCGATAAATAACATAACATACTTCCTAAATATACAAATTCTTCCATTTTAATTGCAGGATAGAGGGAGATGAAGCAGCGACAGAGCCGTCATCGAGACTTGCAGCTTATGTCAGCTTCGGTGGACTCCTCATGCGACTCCAGGGCGATGCCAACAACCTTCACGGCTTCGAGGTGGACCAGCACATCTACCTATTGATGAAGAAGCTCGCCTTCTGAAGCAGCGCTTCCCGAAGAATCATCAGTTCTTTGAGACTAATTCACCATCGATGGACCGCTGCACTCTTCCATCCTGACACACCTTGAATATCCCTGATTTTAACCGTGACGCATTTTTCCAAGTGATCTCTGGCATTTATTTCTTCACTAGTGGCAAGGAATAACTTGTGTTTTAAACAGCAGCGCGAAAGCAGTCTAAATCTTGTAATAAAGCAAGAAGATTCATTTCTTCTTCATGTAAAATGATCGCCTTCCTAATCTATGACATTTGATCCTAATTTGTCAATTCCAAGTTTCACTTAATTCCCGATTCTTTTACGTAGTGAGTTTCTTATAAAAAATTGTTATCGAAAACTGCAATATGATAAGGAGTGACTCTGTTATATACTTCCGCGCGGAAGCAGTTTGAATCTTATAAAAAATTAAGAGAAAACGCATGTATTTGCGTTACATTCCTACACGAAGCATTAGTGTTGTCAATCCGATCCGCCAGTGTCTACAATCAGGCCCGTGACAGCTAATGGCTTATTTTTGCGATAAGTCGGATAAAAAACATCCGCGCGGAAGCAGCTCAAATCTTATCTTCATATTAAATAATCGCCTTTTAAACCTATGAAAGTATCTTATCTTGCGAACTCGCTTCACACCCGTTTTCAGGTCTAAGGAAGTATTGTTTCTTCTCAAAAATTGCTATCTATAACGGTAATATGACTTGTGATATAAACATCCGCGCGGAAGCAGTTCAAGTCTTATAAAAAGCAAGAGAAGCATGAATAATAAATTATGCTCTATTGCGTATGTATATAAAGTCTAAAATATTGGTTATTATTGTATTATTAACTTGTGTTTAGGGTGAATATTGTGAAATTGGTCTTTATGATGCAGGGAATAAGTCGTATTTTGAAAGGTGTTGAAATAAATTTATTTTTAAAATTGAATTTTATTTGTAATATAATATAACATACTTTACATTAACGACATAACAAGATACAAAATGACATAATTATGCACGCAGACAGGTCGTCTGCTATATTTTACAAAAACGCCAACGACAATGAGACCTGTAAACAAATGAACATAGATATAGAGACACTAACCAACCGGACAACCAACAACTACCTGACCTTAAATGTAAAAAGTGTAATATTATACAAACATTTGCGAAATGTATACTTATATCTGTATATGAATCCTGGATTTTCACCTGTGAGTGGTTAATTTGGGTGGGTGGATTGTATAGATTAATCTTAAAAAATTAATTAGTACAATCAAATCTACATAGATGGCTAACTGGAACTGACACGTGAAAGATAAGTATGGATTTGGAGTATATATACAACTTCCAAAAATGTATCATGCATGATCATAATAACAATGGTGGAATGGGGAATGTTGTAATTACATAAAGCGTGCGCTTAACCCAACCAATGACAGGTCATAAGTCCTGTAAACACCTTGATCATCCATATTCAGTTTCCAGTTTGCGTCTTCGTCTCTATTGAGATACAATTAAAAATTTAATATTATACACTTTGAAACACGCAAGAAAAACATAACATGTGCGTAAAAATACAAAATGACGCAATAACCCAACTCGACTATGTAAAGTACCTAGGACAGACAACTAAAATACTCCCTCTTCTACAAAATACAGAATTACATACCAAGAAGGGGAAAAGTTATGATGTACGAAGCGTATGTAAAAAGCCGACTGACATATATGATTCCAAAAGGACATCTCCAGACTCCAAAGACAACGAAATAAAATAATAAAATTAGCATATAACATTGACTACCTTACCCCAACCATACAAGTTTACAGACAAACAAATCAAATGGACATATCAGACCTGATCAAATTGTACACAGAGTGACCATGGAAAAGACAACAGACAGCAGCTACAAATTAACTAAAAATTCAGACATACACAGACACTGGACCAGGAACTGTGACAGATATCACTTACCGAATGCACGAACTAAGACAGGACAATCAAGGATATTGAACAATGGACTGAAACTTTACAATCAACTACCTAAAGACACAAGGAATCTCACTACAACTCAATATAAAAAATATCTGAAACAATACATAATTAATAGTAAGATCTAAAAATGTAACCATATAACCCAATGGGGTTTTTAAAAAAAAAAAAAAAAATCATTACAAGTATTGAGAACAGGTAAAATATAATACATAATCGCAGGAACGCATGAGAGAAGGTTTGAGATTAGGAATACAAGAGTTATTTGTCTTCTGAACGTAATTTTACTAATATGAAAGACGTCCATCTTCGAGGAGATTGTGTTCAGTACACTGATTGCTTTTCCGACCGGTGTCACCAGAGGCAGGTTGATTCTGGTAAGTAAAACAATCTTCTTCCACCTTCCACGTGTCCAGATCTAAAACAAAAGCTAGGATTGAATAATGTTTATCATTTCAGTCTATTGCGTTAGAAGCACAAAAATGGAAGGGTAGAGAAGCAATAAGAAGCATTATTTAAGAGATAGATGATCCCGAGAGATGCGGCTTAGAAGGATTATTGCCCTGCCCACGGGCATCGCTTTAGGTAAATCGGTTAATCTATGTTGCCTTTGTCAAGTCAAGTCATTCAAAATATCCGAGTTATGTATTAATCCTAATTTCCAATGATGGGTAGTCCAGCATGCCCAGCAAGAAGTCAGTTGGGTACAGTGGACTCCTTTTCTCTGTAGTCTTAAGTATCGGCCTCTGAGAGATCCTTGTTCCCAAAACACACATTGGCAGAGCAGAGAGTAATCGTGTAGATAACCGTGCCGGGTAGAGTGCAATGCGGTATGCACTTAAAAAAACAACTGTTTAAAAAGAATTGAAATTCCTATACTTTTCATTCGGGGTATCGTATCCGGCGTCGTCTGGGGCGCAGCGTCATGCCGGTGGCTACTGGAGGCTCCGGAGGGTTTGGCCTTGGCCCGGCCTTGACCCATATAAGGGCCATTACCGCCAGGGCCAGGCACAGGGGGCCTACTGCCAGCCACAGGATGGACGCTGCTGGCTCCGCCGGGACCTCGTCTTCCTTAAGGAAATCATAACAGTGGTCACACATTTTTTCTTCCTTAAAGAAATCAAAACAGTGGTTTGGAAAAACTTTGACAGAATATAACATTCGCTTGTTTCATTTGGAATAGAACCGTTAACTCCGCTTGTCGGGTGCTTACTTAACAAACACAATAAATAATATTCTTCTTCTTAAATATTTCGTGTTACATTCACATCAATGAATGGTTTGTTGGTAGCGCTGTTCACTTCTTATATTAGTATTTGTGAATAACATTTAAAAAGGATCCCTAAGATGGTTTGCGCGTATGGAACGAACGGACGAGAGAGACGGCGCGATGGTTAGTTAGTTAGACATTTATCCATTTCCATATAATAAGTATTGCGCCTTATAGTAAAGAGAATGTTATTAGGGTAAGTACTTTACTTTTCATAGACACGGCTTAACTAGCATTTTTAGTAGTGGTAGCATTGACGACAAAATCAACCAATCAGAGCGCGGTATCGCATTCCAAATTATTTTGACAGTTCGAATAGTTTGAAGGCGGTCTTTATCGTCAAGTTTAAGAGGGAAAGTATGCCTAATTAGTTATTTTTACAAGATTCCTTCATATTTACTTACGAAATGGGTAAGAATTATTATACATTCCATTCAATTAGCGCGATGACTGCGTGTTTTATATTACATTTTGAATGGTTACACTTACGACGTTGTCTCGCTTGCTTTAGTAATTCAATTTGTTAATAATAACTATGAAATCTTAATCTTAGAAACAAATGATGTGTCAAAAGGAGATTCAATTCATGAGTAGCTAACTAACTAACCGCAGCAGGCAGAAAGAATGGCATTTTTTCTTCATTCATTCTTTCCATGTGTCCAAACCATCTTAATGATCCTTTCATTCTTTTGTTCATAACACCATCATTCGCACCGCATTCGCTTCTTATATTTTCATTCGACACACTATCATACAAAGAGTATCCACACATTCGTCTAAGAGATCTCATTTCTGCTGCATTTATTCTACTTTCATACTTTATTTGCCAGTTCCATGCTTCGCTTCCATACATAAGGGTCGGTAGAAGAACACCATTGTGCACTGCCATTCTAGTTTTTTTGGATATGTTTTTGTTTGCGATGACAACTTTAAGTGCACCATTCACTTTGTTGCCTGCCCCAACCCTTCTTTCAATATCCCTCTCCACTCGCCCAACTCTTGTAAACATACTACCTAAATACACAAACTCAACTACCTGCTCCAAATTTTCACCATTCACGCTAATGTTGCAGACTGTCGTGGTTTCTTCCTTTTCAAAAATCATTACCTTGGACTTACTAACATTCATCATCAGATCATTTCGCATGCATACCTGATACATACTATTCACCAGGACTTGTAGTTCATGCTCCTTGTCTGCAAGTAGGACAGCGTCATCCGCATACAAGAGACAGCTTACTGACACTCCGCTCATTTTAGCACCTACATCCAACCCTTTCAGCTCTTTCATACATTTCAAATCAAATCAAATCAGTTTATTAACTCAAAAGACATTACAAACAGGAAAATGTTTAAGGCATCTATTAAGTACAGGTCAAATATTATACAAAAACAACAAAGTACCAGGAACGCATTAGAGATGGTTCCACTGCAGGAAGACAAGATGCTTTCTAAAGTCAAGAGTATTTGTCCCCTGAACGTACCTTCACTAATATAAAAGACGTCGATCTCCGAGGAGACCGCGTTCAGCAGACTAATTGCTCTTCCCACCGGTGTCACCAGAGGCAGATTGGTTCTGGCGGCCGGTAGGTAAAACAATCTGTGCTGTCGCTGTCGGAGAAATCTATCGGGGACAAAAAGACCAACACCCTCTAGCACGGCCGAGTTCTCGAAATATCCCCTGATTAATTTAAAGAAATGGGTTATGAGATGCCCATCTCTTGGAAGCTGTAAAGAATACAGATAAAATAACCACGGGGACATTACGCAGTTGGACACCTCTATTGATATCAAACCAGGCTGTAAGATCTCCATTTACTCTGACACTAGCAGTGCTTGCCGTGTATAGCGACTTAATTGCCGTGATCAGTTTTGTACTTATTCCATATTCAGACAATATTTTCCACAACTATACTCTATTAACGTAATTCCAATTTATTATTATTATTATTATTACATTTCTTTCTTATATCAGCATTTGAGATTCTGTCGTATATCGTTCTACCACATATACGTTTCAGAGATCACATCTCTACCGCATTTTTTCTGCTCTCATCCTTCTTCTGTCAGTTCCATGCTTGGCTTCCATACATTAGGGTTGGGATCAGAACTTTTGTTGATATTTTTAAATTATTATTTAAAATGAACTTCCATTAAAAGATTTCAGTTAAATCATTTGATTATATTTATTGTATTTTTAGATGATGTTGAGGCTATTCGAAGGGGCATTGAGAGGTGCCTCCGTCGCTTCAGCCTTGAGGAGTTGCGGATCCACGGGGGCGTGGTGCTGGGCACCGCTAGCGTGAGGGCTGCCGAGGGACGTCTGGTCTCTTCTGGGCGGCGTATCACGACCACAACCCTCGCAGCCGCCATGGCAGCCGGAATCAGACAACCTACGATGGATCAATTTGAATTCCTACGTCTGCTTGGTAACTGATATTCTTGTGCTCCTGGTATAATGTGTCGACATCTTTCATACGAATTCAGCAATGTCCATTCTTGATTCTACCGAGTATTCTGCCTCCTTAACCCTCACCACTCCATTATTTTTTGATATTGTTTGTCAGCCAACTCTAATTTAAATAATGTCAAAATATTAATTTATTGATAGGTAGTTACAAAAAACATTATGGACTACTTATAGTTTTGCATAGTATGGTACTTTTTAAAACAATCTCTTCTGTTTCACGTCTTCCCTTGTCCAGTTTCGCAATGAAGTGAGGCTTGTACTCTAATCGCTCCTCTGCATGACGTAT